>ML407802.1:7367-84274 GCA_005239525.1 Nicotiana knightiana | reverse complement strand
GCGGGGGGAGGTAAAAGAATATGGAATATAGTTATTAGTTAGATTTCTATACACAGGTGATTACAATTTAGAGCATCTCTAATCGTAAAAATAAAGACAGAAGGTGAAGTAGCAAATTATACATCCTTAACCATAAATTTAGGATTTTCTGAGGCTAGTAAAATACAGAATTAGCAAGTGCTGGAGTAGATGAATATTACACCAGACTGGGAGATTAATCAAGGTCAAATGAAGCTCCCAGTACTTTACTTCAGTATACTGCACCAATAATAAGTTTTTGTTTAGAGATACATATTAGGTATGATAAATAAGCAAAAAGCTCGTTTACTCAGGCTTTACTCCCCCTTTCCGAGGTCAGGGTAAAATGCTACTTAATATGCTCAAGGTTCAGTGATAAGCAGGTCTAGTTTATATATTTCAAACAAAATCAATCTAATGCCTTAGCCAGTTTGAACACTGAGTCCATTAGAATCTATCGTGGCCTCATTTTTCTTCTAGGCAGGCTTAAGATATTACTGACAGCAGGTTAGCAAGTCTAGAGCTGCACATAATTTTCCAAAACTGCACGTTCTTGCTTGGATCAAACTTTACTGGCATGTTATTTCTTAGATCATAATATGTTCAAGCAAGTTAAACCAAAAGAAAAAGGAGACAGCTCCTTTCAGGAACCATTTTCTTTTTCTTCTTCTTTGTTTGTTGTGGGGGGAATCACTATACAAGGCCTGATGGCTTTCTAAGCACAGAAGAGATATCATAAAGCCTAAAGTTAAGCATAAGTATCATTAAAGAAGGGCATAAAGATGAAAAAGAAGAAACATTGTAAAGTAATCTCCGAAGATAGATACTCACTTGTAAAGGTAGGCCACAATTCCTAGAAGGATACAGATAAGTATTATATCGATAAAGAAGTTACTGCTGGAACGTATCTGGAGAAAAAATTACAAATGCACATAGACCTCATAAATATTTGAGTTGGAAAAAAAAAGTTCTGCATTTTGAACTGGGCAGGGGAGGATGAATTCTAATAAACTTCAGGATTACCTTGTTAATGTTTTCCTTGAGCCTGACATTATTGCTTTTGATGTCCGTGGTTGCCTTATCCACCTGTAAGACAACCGAATTAATTAAGTTGATTCATGAATAGTTGTTTGTTATAGTAATCCAATAAAAGGAGATTTAAGAAACCAATCTAACCTTTGTGTCAATTTCGTCAAGCAAAGGAACTTGCCTATCCAATTCCTGAAACAAAAAGGAATTAAATGATGATCAAGCAACAGTTTTATTCCAGAGAACAGAATCATTGTTTGGGAGGCAAGTCGGGGGATGAGGGCAACCTCATTCATATCACGAGCCAAATTTTTCAGTGTGTCCAGGCCTTCTGAAATAATATCTAACCCTTCATCCTGTGGAATTCAACATTCGGTTATATGATGGTTCCATGTAAACCAACAGAACAAAAGGAATTAAGGAACTAAAGAATAAGAATTGGCAAGTTACAAGCCTGTTTCATTTTCCGCATCTCGTACTCTTCTCTAAAATGAGTGGCCTCTGCAGTTTGCTGGTAGAAACCATCGTCGAACTGTCCATCTAATATGGGTTTTTGACATCATGAGAAACCCAGGAACTGATTGTAGCGAAAGCTAAAACACATGATTTATGCATTGATTATTACCTGAGTCAAATTTTATATTTTTGTTGAATGATGAAGTCCCAAAACCTCCTGTTCTTTTGGCTGCATCAGTACTCCCATCAGGTATTGCGTGAATTTTATCTGCTAGCATAAGTACCAAATCACGGCGAGTCTCCAGTTCCTCTTGTGATAGTCCTTTTACCTGTTGGTAATCTAAATATAACTAACGTTTTCCAAATAGGAAAATTTTCAAACCTTGACCTAAAAGTCCAGTTATGGACTTAGCACCTTGAAATAATTTGACAATGAAATTCTGCAATTATCCAAATATGCCTATAAATTATAATACCACAAACAACTTGATGCTCGGGAGTGTTGGAAGCAAGTATGTTACTTTTTGACGAACTTCATTCCTAAGGAACCATTTTGCTCAACGTACTACCTTGCAACTGGAGAACCTATCAACCAATTTCGACCTTATTAAACATAAGAAGAAATGATGGATTAAAGTCCTCCCCAATTCAACCCATATGGCTCAAGATCACATATGATATATATATTTCCTTCAATTGTTGCTCAGAGCTTGCTTTGACACAGGCTTTCTATGGGATTATCCAAGAAAACCTAGCACATGACTTGAAATAAAGCTCAAAGAACATTTAAAATTGCCCACACGTCACATGTTCGAACCGTGTTACTGAACTCTGATATTCAAGTGGAGAAACGTATAGGGGCCGGCCATTATCCAGCGAGTTTCGAAATGTGCCTCACTGGCCTTCAAGAATTTCTTGGTTATCAAAAAAAGATATTTAAATTACTCAAATGGTTACATCTGCTAGCGATGCACATTTTGAAATTTAGATACAACAAAACAAATTAATTGATAATTACAACTTAAGCACGAAAAACGCACAAAGAAAAAGATAATCCAATTATACATACATTTAAGCACGAAATACACTAAATATGAAAAAAGAAAAAAATACCTTTTTCTGAGCAAGCTTTTGCAATTTTTGTATTTCATCCATTAAACGAGCCTTGGTTCGTCGTACCTCCGCTTTCATAGCCACCGCTTTAGCTCTGTTTGTTTCTATAGCAGCCATCTCTGCTTTCTGTAAAACCGAACAAATAAAAAGAAATCAAACTACAAAAGACGATTCAATTCAATTTAAGTCTAATATCGAGACACGAGAATTACCTGAGAAGTAGCATCAATTTGAGATTCAAAAGACGAATAAAGGCGAGCGAAGGCATCGCTTGAGGAATCATTAGCTGAACGCTGCTTCTCGATGTCGTACTTTTCGTACTTCTTGCATATTGAATCTACTCGGAAGACAATGTCGATGACGCTCATTTTTGGTTCCGATTAACTTTTCCGATGACGGAGAATGTCGGAGAAGTAGAAAATGATGGTGGAAAGAGGGGGGGAGAGAGAATAGTCGATTGCTTTCTCCCTCTATTTCTCGCGTTGTTCTGTGACATTTTTTCACTTTCTCTTTCTCTCTCTGATTTCTCGGGAAAACGGAGATTTCACCGTTGAAATCGGCTCTGCTTGAGACAAGAATGAATGAACAGAGAGCTGCCATGGCAGTTTCGCGGGAGTAATTAATTAGTAGTAATCCTTCGCGGTTAAATTTGATCCTATAGCTTATATCTCGGCTCCTCATATGTAATTTCAAGATTAATTAAGAGAATTGCAAATATGTAATTTTGGGCAGCCTCGCTGGTAGTATTTATGTTAAATTACAATTACAATTATAATATATAGTTTATACAGAATTATCTAATTTTTGTGATAATCCATATTTTTATTGGAATGTATTTTACCTGTCAATGTCATAACTCTAGATTTGTACTTAGCGTCTATAACTTTTCTCAATCTCTCTTGGTTTGCTTAGGTTTGCAGTGGAATTTGGAGTTTTGTTCTTAATCCATAGATATAAGGCTATGCAAATAAATGGCCTTGTCTTTTTTTGTTTCCATGTAATTTAAAACAAAAATTTACCCTTTTATCCAAAATCATATGTTTAGTTTTTTGGTTAGTCAATCGAAAAATCTTTTTAAGGAAGAGATAACGTCTATGTACACCTCTTTGTATTTTACTTGTGAAATTTTATTGAATTTGTAATCGTTATTTTTTTGAAACCCTAGGAAAACTCGTAGCCGCTATAGTCTCTGTCACAGCCTCTATCCAGGCTTCCTGTCTTTTTGTAATTGGATCTCCAAGTTTTTGGAATGCTCCAAATTCGACTTGAGCATTTAAATCTGGGTCAATACCAGCAAAAACATCTCTCAACAAGGTTCTAGCACCATGCCAAATGTGGCTCAAGCAGTAGGTCCTTCGACCCTCATTTTCTTGGTTGATTAATTGGTCACATTGCCCATGCAGGACTTGTTTGGAACTATTGGAATGATTCTGTTACCATGAATAGAATGTTCAACTACCTACTAACCTTCAACCCCCTATTGTTGTCCCTTTGTACCTTCCTATCAAAGGCCATGTCCTCAGTGAGCTGTAGTCGCGCCATGCCCTGCCTGATCACCTCTCCTCAATACTTCTTAGGTCGCTCTCTACCTCTTCTCATACCCGTCCGAGCCAACCGCTTGCACCTCCTAACAGGGGCATCTAGGCTTCTCCTCTGCACGTGCCCGAACCATCTAAGCGTCACTTCCTGTATTTTGTCTTTCATGGGAGCCACGTCCACCCTTGCTCGAATATCTTCATTCTTAATCTTATCCAACCGGTGTGCCCACACATCCATCTCAACATCCTCATTTCTGCTACTTTCATCTTCTAGATATGGGAAATCTTGACTGGCTAACATTCTGCCCCATACGATATAGCCGGTCTAACCACCGCTCTGTAGAATATGCCTTTAAGTTTCGGGGGCACCTTCTTGTCACACAAACGCCAGATGCTAACCTCCATTTCATCCAACTTGCCCATATACAGTGCGTGACATCCTCGTCGATCTCCTTGTTCCCCGGGATAATCGACCCAAGATACTTATAACTTCCTTTCTTGGGGATGACTTGTGAATCAAGCCTCACGATGTCCACTCCCCCCATGACATCCTTGAACCTGCACTCCAAGTAATCAGTCTTAGTTATGCTCAACTTGAAACCTTTAGACATAAGGGTCTGTCTCCAAACCTCCAGCCTCTCGTCAACACCTCCTCGTGTCTCATCAATCAGAACTATATCATCAGCAAATAACATACACCAGGGTACCTCCTCTTGAATATAGAGCGCTAGTGCGTTCCATCGCAGTGCAAATAAGAAAGGGCTGAGCGCAGATCCTTGGTGAAGCCCCATAACCACCTGAACATGCTCTGAGTCTCCTCCTATTGTCATAACCCGAGTCTTGGCTCCATCATACATGTCCTTAATCACACTAATGTATGCTACCGGAACACCTTTTACCTCCAAACATCTCCAAAGAATCTCCCTCGAGACTATGTCGTACGCTTTCTCTAGGTCAATAATCACCATGTGCACATCCTTCTTCCTATCATTGTACTGTTCCACCAACCTTCGGATAAAAAGGATAGCTTTCGTAGTTGAACGATCCGGCATGAATCCGAATTGGTTCTCATATATAGACACTGGCCTACTCACCCTCGCTTCCACCACTCTCTCCCACACTTTCATAGTATGACTAAGCAGCTTGATACCCATATAGTTGTTACAATTCTGGATATCACCTTTGTTCTTATACAACGGGATCATCCATCTCCATCCTCTAGCATCTTCTTCGTCTTAAAAATAACATTGAACAACCCGGTCAGCCACTCCAGGCCCTCTCCACTGGCATACCTCCAAAATTCAACCGGGATCTCGTCCGGCCCAGTCGCTCTGCCCATGTTCATCTTACGATAACACTCACGACCTCCTCAACCTTAGTGCGCCTACAGTACCTAAAATCACGGCTTCTCTCGGAGTGCTCCAAATCACCCAACACAATATCTATGTCGCCCTCTTCATTCAAAAATTTATGAAAGTAAGTCTTCCATATCCTCTTGATCAAAGCCTCATCCATTAAAACTCTACCTTCTTCTTCTTTGATGTATCTCACTTGATCCAGATCATAAGCCTTTCTCTTTCTCGCCTTGGCCAATCGAAAAACTTTTTGTCACCGCCTTTGTCCCCCAACTAAACATACAAACGACTAAACGCTGTATTATCACCGCCTTTGTCCCCCAAATATATATTAGTCGAAGACTAATACACACATATGTTTTAACTTGGAATTGGTGCCATTAATGCAAGTATATTTATGTTTTAATCTAACGACGGCTCTAAGCTCAAATCTTGGTTAGTTTCCTTAGCCGTGTAGCCTATTGGTTTCATATGAAAGAATTTAAATGTATTGTAGCATTAATAACAAAGCTCTATCTTTGAACGCCCCTATCGCATTGAAATAACGTTCTACCACCTTTAATGTAAGAGTTTGAGTTAAAGTGGATTTGTTGAATGATATTACTAGTCAGAACAGTTTGTTTTAAGTAAAAGATTTTAATTTTTGTCAGGTGATATCTTCTCATCTGTTCAAGTCTTGATGGATAAGTTATTTGGTATTTGTTGCAAGTGGGAAGTAGCAAATAACCCGTAAAATTAATTGAGATACGTGCAAGCTAACCCGGACGTCACGATTATAAAAAAATTCTCACTTCAAATGAACATTTGAGATTTTGTTTTAAGTCTTAACACTAGAAATTGTAAGGATGTTGGTGGAAATTTGTTTTGGTCAAAAGAGCAAGTGCTCTCATCACTCATCTTATGAGTAATAAGTCGCACGTGAGACGATCTTGATATTTGGAAATTCTTTCTTCAATTTCTTTACCAAACAGAAGTACCAAACAAAGATGCCAAATGATCTGAAACCTAGCCAACATGTTTCAATTTTATAATCGAAATTTGAGAGGGAATTTTTTGGTATTCTTTGTGAAGGAATGTCAAGTTTGCCGTGCTTTCCGGGAATATTGTAAGACATTAATTCTTAATAGTAAGTTTTGAAAGGAAAAAAAAAATGTAATTCCTAGTACTATTTGTTTTTGCTTTTCCAAGAGAATTAGGGTTAATAAAAGAAGTATTCAAAGAGTAGGAGATTAGTTGAAGTTGTTGGGTGTCTCCCCATCATTTTCTTCAAGAATCCATAGAGAATTAAATAAAAACAATCTCTGTCTTTCAAATAGTAAACTCTGAGAGCTTAATTCCAAAAGTGGTTGAGTAAAATATGCTCCCCCTTCTTTTCCAGCATATTTAATTGAGCAAGAGATAGAGACACCTTGCTGTTTTTACATTATATTTATTTTCTTTATAAAGTTTTTTACACCCTTTAAGATAGATTTATTGAATAGCTTTAATCGTAAAACTGTTTGTCTAATTAAACTATTAGTATTTATCGCTTTTTAAATGTCTTTACTTAATTATCACTCTAATAATTAGAACAATAAAGACAAAATGTGATTCAGAACTCAGTAAGCAAAAACAATTATGATGCAGAACTCATAAATTAAAAACAAAAGGAATGTAGATATTGAAAGTTCCAATTTAGGCCGATATCATGTGGAAGTAAAGAAAATGGTGACATTTATATCTCCTTAGGGTTTTAGCATAAATAAGTATTATGTAAAATCTTCTACAAAATGATCCACCAAAGAGTTATGCATATAAGTAATTTTATATATGCTGTCTATTAAATCCATCTGCTCCTTGGCCCTCAGAAGGGGAGAAAGAAGGAAAAATACTATATGCATAAATCAAATCACAACCATGCATGTCTAGGCAATTATCGTAGAAGAGTCAGGATTTTCATTTAGGAGAGCCAAAATATAAAAAAAATAAACTCATCAAGAAGTGAAGAGGTGTTATTATATAATATATATATATATATATACATTTTTTTTTTAAATTACCGACTAAACAGTGTGATTTTCTGATGAAGGGGTGTCGGTCAGTGGCGGAGCCAGGATATTCATTAAGAGGAGTCAAAATATAAAAAAATAACTCACCAAGAAGTCAAGAGGTGTCATTATATAGTATATATACATATTTTAAAAAATATTACCGAACTAAACAGTGTAATTTTTCGACGAAGGGGTGTTGGTTGACCATCCTTGGGTGCATGTGGCTCCGCCACTGGTGCCGGTTGGCACTCAGCGGCGGAGCCACATGCACCCAAAGGGTGTCTCAACCGACACCCCTTCATTAGAAAATTACACTGTTTAGCTCGGTATTTTTTTTAAAAAATATGTATATATACTATATAACAATACCCCTTGATTTCTTGGCGAGTTTATTTCTTTATACTTTGACTTCCCTTGATAAAAATTCTGGCTCTGCACTATTGACACCCCCTTGGATGCATGTCGCTCTGCCACTGCACTCAACTATATATATATTGTAAAAACACTTATGCGATATGATTGGTAATAGCAAATTATCATTACTTCATTTATTAGGTACCTTATTATATAAATTTTATTTTAATTGTATGATTTTTTTCACCGACGATTAGTAACAAAATAACATAGAAGATCTTAGTAATAAGGACATTTTCTTCTATTTAAATGGTAAGTGGGTGCTCCCTTCGTTTCAAGTTAGATGATACATTTTTTTTATTATTGCGTTCTAAAAAGAATGACGCATTTCTATAATTGGAAATAATTCAGTTTTGAACTTTTTATTTTACTCATTTTACCTTTAGCGAGAAGTTTTTATAACCGCACAAATACCATGACCCCACGAAGCTTTTACCCCTAAGGTCTCTCTCTTTCTCTTAAACTTTGTGTCGAGTCAAACTATCCCATCTAAATTGAAACAGGAGGAGTATATTGTGCATATCCATTACAGGAGCAGAGCAAACTATTCTCTTTCCCCAGCCTAATCCAGTTGCAAAAGTTGGTCAGATACGAAATTTAAAGGTTTAAAGCAAACGATGGAAAGGAATGATGAATAGAAGAAAATAAAAAGAGGAACAGAAAGAAATGAGAATACAGGAAATTAATTAGAGTACATTTTTTTAATTTTTTTGGGCAATAAACGTTATCCATTACGACAATAATAAACAGCAGTCAGTCCAAGTAGGGGACCTTTAAATAACGAAAGCGAAAGAGAGAGAGAGAAAAAAAAGGTGAAAAAAAGATTCTCATTTATTATTAGGATTAAAAACTTCAAAAAAAGGAAATCCTATTAGCTCGACATCAGTATCACAATCTGTTCAACCAATCTCTGTTTGTAGAAGAAACCTTTTTGGTGTGTTTGAGGGAGACTCTGCGCTACGGGAATTAGAGGGGAACACGAGAATTTCTGGAAAAACGTGTTTGTTGTAGTTGGATACTTCTCTGCATCATTAGCTACTCGACTAATGAGATCCTCACAGCAAAATTGATAAAGTTGTATACGTCTGATTTATAGATCACGAGTTCGAGTCGTGAAATCAGTTATTAACACTTGTATCAAAGTAATTTGGGATACGGCCTCCCGAACCCTGAGTGAATATGAGATATTTTGTGCATCAAACTACCCTTTATTAGCTACTCAACGTATTCTTAAAATTGGATTTGTATTATTATTATTATTATTCCCCTAGTTTTATTTATGTGAACATATTTCATATTTAGTCCGTTTCAAAAAAAGTAGTAATAGTTTTTTTAAAATTATAAATAACTTAATTAAATTAAAATTTTCATCTTATGTACCTGTAGTAAGAAGCTTTCATAGACATATAAATATTATGATTATTATGGCACATTGTTTAAAAGTGATCTAAATTTTGTAACACTACAAGTTTCTGGTATTATAATATACTTTCGCTCTTCTTATCTAGCCCTAATAGATCCACAATGAAAAATAAGAAGAGTGCCTCTAGGAATCTCTTCTTTTGGATTTCATCATTGGACTGAATTATTCAAAGATTTATGTTCAGCTAATAAATAGTCAGTCAGAAGTTAAGATTGAGTAGTTCAACACTATATTTAAGTGATGCACTTTGAAAATACTATTTAAATATTCCAGAAATTGTCAATTTTTAAGACGACGAGACGATTTTAACCATATGTCGTATTCAATTCGTCTTATTTCATTCAGATGATGACATTTCAACCGGGGCGGATGCATAATCAGCGAAGTAATGTCACGCGATACTGTTTTGTCGAGTTGTTTATTAAATATATACATTAATATTGTGAGAAAACAGATAAGTAGGAAAAAATAATACTACTTGAAATAATTTGTCTCTTGGTAAATTAGTTATGTGTTTGATTTTGCACTAAAAGGTTAGAGGTTCAAACCTTAGCCTCTATGGTTAAAAATTGTGATGAAGTAAAATTGAACTCAAAATCTTTTTTACTTAAGACTCAACAAAACAAATAGACTAAAACTATTTCTTGTCTTGAAGTATGATAATTAAATTTATTATTTTCATTCTTTTATAAATTTAGATACTGCTTACAAAAATTCCTGCATACGCCCTTGATTGTAATTGTAATATGTAATAACCATAACATTCTAGCAAGGAATCTACTTATCAAAATAATTTGTCCCACTTGGAATTTGAGAGTCAAAAATTGTATTTTATGTCTCCTACATTGGAAATAAAAATATACACAAGTTTAGTAGTAGTAGTAATAGTATTTAGATGATGTAACTAATTAAAAATTCTCTCTAAAATTCAAGTTCATAACTAAATACATATGCATTTAATTTGAGATCAATAGAATTTTATAAATTAGGCATATCTAAGATTTAATTACACGGCCCTATATATACATGAGATTGCAGATTTGAGCTATAAATAATGAAAGTGAATTTTTGTTTCTAATATTAGTATGTAAACTATTCAATTGTAATAGGTTATTACTTCTTTAATGAGTTACCAAATCACGCTTGTTACAAATATTGCTCGCAGTTTGTACACGGTCGAAATTGGGCATACTCGATTTGATTGGCAGGGGAGTTACCTCGAGAGTAGCTCCGTAATAGATCAGGCTCGAGCTCGAAGATAGAACATCGAACCTGAAGATCGAAGTGCTCATTGAGATCGAGGCCAACAACAATCAAGACCAAGCACGATTGACTTCGAGTAAGGTGTAATAACGGAATGGCAAGATATCAGTAACCGTCGAAGATCACGGTGGAAATCCCGGAACAGAACAAATCAAAGCGGTTATTGATGCCAATCGTGGGATTTATTTTCATTATTAGAATGGTACCTTATTTAGGATTCATCTATTATATAAAGAGGGATCTCATTCATTTGTAAGGGCATCATATTTCACTGACAAGAATTTATACTTCTGTTATTCTCTTTATTTTGCTCATTGTTCATAAGAATTGTTCCGTTCTCTACTGTTCGAATTACCCCCACCTCGAGACTATCTCGAATCGAAGTCGAAGCACTGCTTTCACACTGGTTTGATTTATTTTATTGTCCAATTCATCTATTTAATTCATTATTTATCAATTGGTATTGAATTGAATCACATATCCTTAAAACCACAATATAAGTTTAATTGTTACTCGATTTTTAGGGTAAACAGTTTTCCGCCCACGTGGGGCTAAGGATAATAGTGATTGTTCAGTACTGATTCTAGTAAAACACACTATTTTACGCTTATTCTTGTCAAGAATTTTTTTTTCAGGTTAAAACATGTCAAACTTACAGAACGCATCCACACACGGTAACAATGGCCTCGGATTACACGGGGAAAAAGAAAATGTGATTGCTCCAGGATTTGAGGTGCCACATGATAATCTCGGGGGAGCACCGGTTTCTAATCCATTCGATGTCAGTTTGCACGTTGCTTTAAATGTGGACCTAGGCACAGACCTTGAAGGGAGTGTACACCGGGAAGACCAATCAAGTGGCCAAGGAACACAGGGCAGAGGAGACGAAGGAGTCAGTCTCCAAGTGATATTCGAGATGTTTCAAGCTCAGCAAGCCGTTATTGCTCATTCACAAAATCAACATAGAGCTCCAAATAAGGCCGAGCCAGAAACTACTCGCCATACCGAGCCAGTACTGGAAAGATTGAATGGTAATGAATCGGGGACTAATCCTACGATAATGAAAATGCTCGAGGAGCTCACCAAAAGAATTGAATCAGGGGAGAAGAAAATCGAAGCCAACGATAAAAGTAGAGACATATAACTCCCGAGTTGACCAGATATCGGGGGCACCGCCGATATTGAAAGGGATGGATTTGAAGAAGTTTGTACAAAAGTCATTTCCTCCAAGTGCGGCTCCGAAGCTTATTCCAAAGAAATTTTGTATGCCAGACATACCCAAATACAACGGGACCACCGATCCCAACGAGCATGTCACTTCCTATACATGCGCCATCAAGGGTAACAATTTAGAAGATGATGAAATCGAATGTGTTGTTGAAAAATTTTGAAGAGGCCCTGTCGAAGGGAGCAATGATTTGGTGTCACAACCTACCACCGAATTTCATTGATTCATTTGCCATCTTAGCAGATTCTTTCGTAAAGGCGCACGCCAGGGCCATAAAGGTCGCAACAAGGAAATCAGATCTTTTCAAGGTAAGACAAAAGGATAATGAAATGCTGAGGGAATTCGTGTCCCGATTTCAAATAGCGCATGGAGTTTCCACCAGTCACAGATGATTGGTCCGGTCAAGCTTTCACTCAAGGGTTGAATGAACGGAGTTCAATAGCATCACATCAGTTGAAATAAAATTTGATCAAGTATCCAATTGTAACTTGGGTAGATGTGCACAATCGATATCAGTCGAAGACAAGGGTCGAGGACGACCAACTAGGAGCCCCTTCTGATTTAGTGCATCCTAACAGGTCGGCTGTTAAAAATCAGAGGGACGTCAATAGGGAGCCAAGGTCGAACAAAGACTGATATCAACCATACACCGCATCTCGAAGAAGCAATGGTCCGGGACGTAATTTCGCCCGGAATGATTGAAGAAGTGATCGAGGACAGAGCTCTCGGGGACTTATGAGCAAAAGTGGTTTTGGCAAGTATGCCGATCCCACAGAGGCACCTCGGTTATCAGAGTATAACTTTAGTATCGATGCTTCGGGCACTGTATCGGCAATCGGAAGGATCAAAGATACTAGGTGTCCTAGAACCATACAGACCGATCCTTCCCAAAGAAACCCAAATATGATCTGCAAGTATCATGGCACGCATGGTCACAGGACCGAGGATTGCAGACAATTAAGGGATGAGGTAGCCCGTCTATTCAATAAGGGCCACCTTCGAGAGTTCCTCAGTGATCGAGCCAAGAATCATTTCAGGGAAAGGGACACCAACAGGAAAAATGAACAGGAAGAACCCCAACATGTCATTCATATGATCGTCGGTAGGGTCGACATTCCACAGGGACCCATATTCAAACGCACTAAGGTATCAATCACAGGGAAAAACAAATCCGAGATTATGTGCCAGAAGGCACCTTATCATTCAACGACGAAGAAGCTGAAGGAATTTCTCCGCCCCACAACGACGCTCTGGTAATTTATATCTTATTAAATAAATTTCAAGTTAAGCGTGTTTTAGTGGATCCAGGTAGTTCGACAAATATCATCCAATCGAGAGTCGTGGAGAAGCTCGGCCTACAAGATCAAATTGTGCCTGCAACTTGAGTCTTAAACGACTTCAATATGGACAGTGAAACAACTAAATGGGAGATTATCCTATAGGTGAACGTGGCCGGAACCATTGAAGATACCAAGTTCCACGTAATCGAGGGCGACATGAGGTATAATGCCCTTCTAGGAAGGCCTTGGATCCACAACATGAGGGCAGTCCCCTCGACCCTCCACCAGATGATGAAATTTCCGACGTCGGACAATGTAAAAATAGTGTACGGGGAATAACATGCTGCAAAAGAAATATTTGTGGTCGATGAGGTAACGTCTATGTCGGCATTATCAACCTCGGAAAAGTTGAGCATCAAAGGTAAATAGGAAGCCAAATATCAATCACCGCCACAAGCCTCAACGGAATTGGGGAAGTAGGAGATAGAAGAAGAAGAGGATGATTTTCTGACCCCTCGAACTTTTGTTGTTCCCGAAGATTCTGACGCCACAAATCAACGGTCGAAGAGCTGGAATAGGTTATACTGATCGAGTACCTGCCCGAGCAAAAGGTATACCTGAGAACGGGATTAACCCTCAAACTCAGGAAAAAACTTATTCAATTTCTTATTAATAGCATAGATTATTTTGCTTGGTACCATTTAGACATGACAAGGATACCAACGGAGATAACAATGTATCGGTTAAGCTTGGACCCTAAGTTTAGACCGGTGAAGCAAAAGAGAAGATCTCAGTCTGAGGTAAAGAACGTGTTCATAAAGGACGAGGTAACTAAAATTCTCAAAATAGGGTCCTTCAAGAGGTAAAATATCTCGAATGATTAGACAATGTAGTTGTAGTCCCTAAAAAAGGGAACAAACTTAGAATGTGCGTAGACTATAAGGATTTGAAAAGGGCATGCCCTAAAGATTCTTTTCCATTGCCTAAAATCGATCGCATGATCGATGCCACGGCCATCCACGAGATCCTTAATTTTCTCGATGCCTATTCAGGGTATAATCAAATTCAGATGAACCCGGAAGACCAAGAAAAGACTTCATTCGTCACCAAGTACGGAACATATTGTTATAATGTAATGCCCTTCGGGCTAAAAATGCAGGAGCTACTTACCAACACCTAGTAAATAAAATGTTTGAAGAACAAATAGGTAAGTCAATGGAAGTGTATATTGATGACATGTTAGTTAAGTCCCTACGCGCAGAGGACCATTTAGCTCATTTGCAGGAAATGTTCGAGATTTTGAGGAAATATAACATGAAGCTCAACCCCGAGAAATTTTCTTGCGGGGTCGGTTCGGGGAAGTTCCTTGGCTTCATGGTGTCGAATCGGGTATCGAGATAAACCCCGATAAAATCAAGGCCATCGAAGACATCACCATCGTAGACAGTGTAAAAGCCATGCAGAGGCTAACCTGACGGATAGCTTCCTTAGGCCGATTCATCTCGAGGTCGTTGGATCGAAGCCACAGATTTTTCTCTCTACTCAAAAAGAAGAACGATTTCACCTGGACCCTCGAATGCCAACAGGAATTAGAGGAATTGAAGTGATACCTATCGAGGCCACAACTGCTTCACACTCTGAAGGCAGATGAGAAACTTTACTTATACTTGGCAGTATCAAAAATCGCAGTAAGTGGTGTCCTGGTTCGAGAAGAGCAAGGTACGCAATTCCCTGTTTATTACATAAGTCTAACTTTAGGAGAAGCATAAACTAGATATTCACACTTAGAGAAATTGGCATTTGCGCTGATAAGCGCCTCTAGAAAGTTAAAATCATACTTTCAGTGTCATTTCGTATGCGTATTAACCACTTACCCACTTCTTAATATTTTGCACAAGCCCGAACTATCGGTTCGATTGGCCAAATGGACCGTCAAACTCAGTGGGTACAAGATAGGATATCAACCCCGAATGACCATCAAGCCTCAAGTTTTAGCGTACTTCATGGCCTATTTCATGCCAACCCTCGTACCCAAAGTTAAAAAGGAACTCCTATTAAAATCGGGTACATCATCGGGGGTATGGACCCTTTTCACAGATGGCGCTTCGAATGTGAAGGGGTCCGAGTTAGGAATCATTTTGAAGCCGCCCATGGGTAACACTATTAGGCAATCTATCAAAACTTCTAAGTTGACTAACAATGAGGCCGAGTACGAGGCTATGATTGAAGGCCTCGAGCTAGCTAAAAGCTTGGGAGACGAAGTCATTAAAGCCAAGTGTGACTCTTTACTGGTGGTGAACCAAGGAAACAAAACCTTCGAAGTTCGAGAGGATAGAATGCAAATATAATTAGACAAAATGCAGGTAACTTTGCACCGTTTCAAGGAATGGACTTTACAACATGTGCCTCGAGAACAAAACAGTGAGGCCGATGCACTTGCAAATTTGGGGTCATCGGTAGAGGAAGATGAGATCAGCTCGGGAACTGTCTTTCAACTCTCAAGATCCGTGATCGAGTAAGGTCATGCCGAGATAAACTCTACAAGCTTAACCTGGGATTGGAGTATATATTGAATACTTGAAAAACGGAAAGCTCCCGTCAGACTCTAAAGATTTGAGGACCCTACGAACCAAAGCTGCTCGATTCACATTGGATGAATATGGAACATTATACATGAGAACAGTCTATGGACCATTGGCAGTGTTTTTGGGACCAGGGGACACCGATTATGTTCTATGAGAGGTCTATGAAGGCACTTGTGGGAACCACTCCGGCGCCGAATCACTGATTCACAAAGTCATTAGAGCAAGATACTACTGGGATAACATGGAAAAAGACTCTAAGGAGTTTGTTCGAAAATATGATAAATGTCAAAGGTTTGCACCGATTATCCACTAGCCTAGAGAACAACTTCATTCGGTCCTATCCCCATGGCTATTCATGAAATAGGGGATGGATATCGTCGGCCCTCTGCCATCGGCCCCAGGTAAAGCTAAGTTCATTTTATTTATGACTGACTATTTCTCTAAATAGGTTGAAGCATAGGCTTTCGAGAAAGTCAGAGAGAAATAGGTTATAGACTTCATCTGGGATCACATCGTGTGTCGATTCGGTATACCCCCCGAGATAGTGTGCGACAATGGAAAACAATTTGTCGGCGGCAAAGTGACAAAATTCCTCGAAGACCATAAAATAAGAAGGATATTGTCAACGCCATATCATTCTAGTGGGAACGGACAGGACGGATCGACGAACAAGACTATCATCCAAAACCTAAAGAAAAGGTTGAACGATGCTAAGGGGAAATAGAGGGAAATTCTACCCGAAGTCCTTTGGGCGTATCGAACAACATCAAAGTCCAGTACAGGGGCAACTCCATTTTCCTTAGTATATGGCTTCGAAGCCTTGATTCCAGACAAAGTTGGCGAACCAAGTGCCAGGTTTTGACATACAACAGAAGAATCAAATCACGAGGCTATAAATACTAGCCTCGAATTATTGGATGAAAAACGAGAAGTTGCACTCGTTCGAATGGCTGCACAAAAGCAATGAATCGAAAGATACTACAATAGGAGAACCAACCTCTGCCACTTCGGGGACTTAGTCCTAAGAAAAGTCACCATCAACACTTGAGATCCTAATGAAAGGAAGCACGGCCCAAATTGGGAAGGAACCTACCAAGTCCTCGACATCGTCGAAAAGGGGTCTTATAAACTCGGCACAATGGATGGCGAACAACTGCCAAACAGTTGGAACATATCTCTTATCAAAGGATATTGTTGCTAAGGTATGAATTTCTCCCTTTTTTCATTTATATATTCGATGCTAACTTACTACAGGTATTCGATCGAAGACATCGAGACCTCGGGTTTTAAAGTACGCATTGCACTCATTTCCCCTTAGATCGGTTTTTATCCCGAATGGGTTTTTTCGGCGAGGTTTTTAACAAGGCAACAATTATGTGCTACCTGGGGACAATTCAATAGTATCCAAGGCTTCTTTATAATCAACATCGAATACTGGGGGCATCACCCTCGGATGTTATATTTTTTAGGAAAGTACTTCGTGTCAAAGGGTCTCGATAGGGAAACTTTGTAATGAGCCAAACGGTCAAATGAACCGTGTCCATATAGAGTAGTCAAGCCCCGATGGTAAAACAAGTACGCATGTATAAATTATTCAAAGAAGCATTCTTTCTATTTCAAATATCTTGTGTCTCAAAAAAAAAATTCTACTATACCAGCTCTATACTTGTGATTTTGTGAGAAATGGCTCAAGGGCCAAATGCAAATATACCTCGAACACTCGGATACTACCGTCGAATATCGATGTATTCGAGTTATCTAAACTCAAATTCATAAGACCTCAAAGAGGAACCCCTCGATCTATAGGCCAAGGCCGCCATTCTCGGGGACTAACATTTTGAACAAGTTTGAAGTGTTATTGGGAAATAAGCCCAAGAGGCATACTCAAAGTCTACGGTCAAATTAATGCGGCTTGGATACGTCCGAATCCCATTATAATAATAGGCCTTCAAATTTTTTGAAAAATCGGTTAAAAAACGCTACCCTCGACAAATAATCAAAAGGGCTTCGATAAAATCATCCCTCGAAAAATCAAAAGAACGTCGATAAAATCAGCCCTCGAAAAACCTTAAGAGGTATCAAATTATCTTAACACAAACGTGCTAAGGTACAAAAATCAAAGGGGTTTCAATGTATATCGAAACCTCAAAAAATCCAATGGGTAAAAAATATATGCTAAGGCATAAAGAAATTTTCACCAAGTATTTTTAAGCCGAAAGAGGGAAGTAATAGCCATCTTTTAGAGGTCATATTGTCCCAATATAAAGAGCCTAAGGGCCAATACACTTAGAGTTTGAGATCATGTTCTCACTCAATTCGAACCTAAGGGTTCCACTACTCCGAGCTCAAATAAAACTGATTCGATTGTAGCTCAAGGATTCATTATTATTTGATATAAAACCTTAAGGGATCTACTACTGTGAGTTCAAAACTTACTCGAACTCGGTTATAAAAATAGTGCAATTATGGCTTCGATCAATCCATCTGAAATCAAAATCCCAAACATATTGTTGAGATCGGGGACTCGCCCTCGCTTAACTAAAAAACCTAAGGGTTTGTTCTACCGAGTCTTGAGATCTTCAATATTCTGGGCTCGGTCCAAACTCTCCTCCTTCACACTTTGGAGTTGACGCTCAGCCGAAGACAGTTGGGCCCGAACCGCATCTTTCTCCGAGGTGAGACGGTCCATCTTCTGCTTCAACCCTTAAGTCTCTGCCTCTTTCATCTTGGCCTCCTCACGAAGCTGCTAAACATATTCGCCCTTCTGTTGAGCCTGCAGGATCAAAGTGTTAGTCTCCAATATCAAGTTAATACATAACAAGCTCCCAAAAAATTAACATTACCCATTCGATGAGCTCTGTCTGATCTTGATGAGCTATTCTCAGTTCGGCTTGAAGGCTCAAAATGTCCTCTTCTTTTTGCACATAGAGGAGTTTGAAGGCGCCTCTCTTCTCCGTGAGCTTTTTGAGATCGGCCTCACATCGGGCCAGTTCAGCTCGATATTTGGAGGACGCTTCTCGATGGAGCGTCGTAGCCTGCACAGAAAGGAAGGAAATCATACTTAGAGACATTAGAACAAACACAAACATGATAATGGGGGCTAAAACTTACTTGGTTCAGGAGCCGCTGAGCCTCATAAAAAATGAGGGATGCATCCAGGTCAGGAACATCATCGACCCCCGCAAAGCAGCTGTAAAATATATCATCCCCTTCGGGGGCCGTCCCCATGGACCGGGCATCTCGAAACTTCCCTTCAAAGAATGTGGGGTCGGGCGGTGAATCATCAATGTTAATTGTCCCAAGCGAGTCACTTGGGGCATTCTCTTCTCTTTGAAGGGCCTCAAAACTAGACCCTTCCGGCGCATCCGCCGGTTGTTCATCACAGTGGGAGGCATCATCAACACCCGATAACTCGGGGACTCTGGTCGGACCTTCTTCCGAGATCACTGTAACGACCCGGTCGATCGTTTTGAGAGTTAGCGCCCCGATCCCCTAATAATTTCTTTCCCCACATTTGTTTCTGCTTATCCGACTTGCCGGAGTGTTTAGTTGTGGGATTCGGAGAGTTTGGGACACATAGTCCCTAAATATGAGTTTAAGATTTAGAAATCGGAACGTAGTTGGAATTGTGTAAAGACGGGTCGGGAATAGAATTTCGTCAACTCCGTTAGCTCCATTAAGTGATCTCAGGGTTAGGAGCGCGTCCAGAATGTGTTTTCGAGGTCTGTAGTAGATTTAGGCTTGAATTGGCGAAATTTAGAATTTCGGCGATTTCGATCGGTAGGTGAAATTTTGACATCAAGCTCGGAATGGGATTCCAAAAGTGGATGTAGGTTCGTAGTGTCATTTTTGACATGTGGGTAAAATTTGAGGTCATTCGGACTAGTTTTGACGTGTTTCGGCATCGTTGTGGATTTTGGAAAAAATTTTAAGTTCTTAGGCTTGAATCCATGTATAATTTGTGATTTTGGTGTCATGTGATGTAGTTTGAAGGCTCGACTAAGTTTGTATTAGGTATTAGGACTGGTTGGTAGGTTTGGTTAAGGTCCCCAGGGCCTCGGGGGTGCTTCGGATGCTCAACGGGTCATTTTAGCCTTGTATTGATTGTTGGTTTTCTAGTGTGAGTGCAACAGGCTTTTCTTCATCGCGATCGCGTGAGGGAGTCCGCGATCGCGTAGGGAAATTGGAGGCCAATCAGGATTTAATGCATCGCGATCGCATGAAAAGAAACGTGATCGCGTAGCATAGGCAGCTTGGTCACTGCGTTCGCATGGGCTATATCGCGTTCGCGTAGAAGGAATAGGGCAGCAGTGGAAATTAAGTGTTTCTCTATGCGGTCACGTGAAGGCAACCGCGATCGCGTGTTCTAGGAAGTAAATCACCGCGTTAGCAAACGGATTCCCGTGATCGCGTATTTTATTTCTAAGGCGCATGTGGTTTAATCTTCGCGATCGCGTCTGGCCTTCCGCAATCGCACTGAGTGTGTGCCTAGGCAGAAATTTAAATACCCAAATCGAAGGTTTAAGGTAAAATTCATATTTTGAACTTGGGAGCTCGGGGATTGGCGATTTTTAAAGAGATTTTTACCTGGGGGATTTGGGTAAATAATTCCTACTCGGTTTTGGCTAATTTCCACGAATCTATGCTTAAATTCATCCTTTAATTCCGAATTTGGGGTGAAAAATTAGAAAAATTTGGATAAAGTTCTTAGATCGAGTTTTTGAGTTTTGATCGAGATTTTGGTATCCGATTCGAGTAATTTTTGTATGGTTAGACTCGTGAGTGAACGGGTGTCTGGAATTTGTAACTTTTACACGATTTCGAGATGTGGGCCCAAGGGACTTTTTTCAGTGATTTTTCCTATTTCACGTATTAGCTTCGAATTTGTTAGTTAGATTAATTTCTTAAAGTTATATTTACATTATGAAATTGAATTGAATAGATTTGGGCCATTTGGAGTCGGGTACTCGTGGCAAGAACGTGATCTCGGGTTGAGTTGAGAAGTCGAGGTAAGTGGCTTGCCTAACTCTGTGTTGGGGACTTCTACTTAGGTCGTTTTGACATTTGTTTGCTATGTGGGTGCCGTGTACGCGAGGTGAAGAGTACGTACATGGGCCATTTTTTACTAAAATTCCATTTTCGCTTCACATATTATAAATCATTTTACTCCTATTACACTGCTTAATGTGTTAATTTTTTTGCTTACATTAGGAAAAGCATGCCTACTTGTTTTATATTAAAAATTGCCTATCTGCTACTCTGTGCGCCATGTTTAGTTAGTTTTATTCCTTTACTTGCCTGTGATTTGCTGAACTGTTTAAATTAATGCCTTATCTGTTATTCATTCGCATTGCATATTTAAATTGGGGGTTAGAGACGTATTCTGGGAGATCCCCTATGTACTGCATATTTAAATTGGGGACTACGGACATATTCTGGGAGATCCCCCCTGCACTGCATACTTAAATTGGGGATTACGGACGTATTCTAGGAGATCCCCCCTCTACTGCATACTTATATTTAGGACTACGGGACAGTATCCCGGGAGATTCCACTTATGATACGTTGTGCTGAGCCGAGGGCTCCATTTTACTGTTTTATTTCAGATTATTCTTTTAAATGTCTACTTTAGAACTTTTTCTCTTCCGTACTATTTAAATTGTTTTATTTATAAAACCAGTAGAGCCTTAATCTGATCTCGTCACTACTTGACTGGGGTTAGGCTTGGCACTTACTAGGTACCAAATGTGTTGTACTCATGCCCTTTCCTGCACATGGTTTTCTTGTGCAGATCCAGGTTCGAGTTCTCAGCCACGTGGCTAGTGGTCGTTGCAGCTTCATCAAGGAGATCGTAAGGTATTTCTGCCGCGTTCGCAGAATCCTCTGAGTCACCTTTCATTCCATCTTATAGAGACACTTACTATGTATTTTCTTTTCCAGATTTGTATAGAGCTATAATAGTATAGAAACTTGTGACTGTGTTGTGACAATCCGGATCTTGGGGTATATATATTGTACATGCCGAGCAGCGATGTAATGCTTATCTAAAATTTTTCTTTTCATGTATTTACTTTTATCATATTTAATTAAGTTTTACCCTCAAATTTAGGCTTACCTAGTCGTAGAGACTAGGTGCCGTCACGACGCCTTTCGGAGGGTAAATTGGGTCGTGACAAGTTAGTATCAGAGCTTCCAGGTTCATATGAGTCACAAGTCACGAGCCGATTTATTAAAGTCTCGCGGATCGGTGCGGAGATGTTTGTATCTATCTTTAGGAGGTTATGTAACTGTTAAGAACAATCGCATTCTTTGGATTTCCTTGTCGTGCGAGTTATAGACATCAAAGATTTTTAATACTCTATTCTATTCTTTCTCACAGTTGGTAAGGACCCGTACCGGACGGACCGACGACCAGGCACCCCATCCCCCAGCCAGAGCCGCCAGGGTAGGGGTAGGGGTAGAGGATGAGCACGCGGTGCAACCCGAGCACCGGCGAGAGCAGCGACAAAGGAGCCTACTACAGCTTCAGCTCGAGGGCCGGCACAGGAGGTCCCTATTGCTGCTCCAGCCTTCTAGGAGACTTTGGATCAGTTCATGAGCATCTTCAGCACTCTCACTCAGGCGGGGCTACTCCCGATAGCTCCATCCATATCTCAGGTCGGGGGAGGGGCACAGACTCCCGCAGCCCGCACTCCTGAGCAGAGGGTCCAGGTTGATCAGGCACCGGAGTTCATCCCTATGCCCCCAATGGCTCCGACTCAACATGATGCTAGGATAGCTGCTTCTGAGGCAGAGCAACTCAAACTTGAGAGGTACAAGAAGTACCACCCACCTATTTTCAGTGGACTAGCTTCAGATGATGCTTTGGGTTTCCTTGAGGAGTGTCACCGTATTCTCCGCACTATGGGCATTATGGAGACGAGTGGGGTTTCTTTCACCGCTTTCCAGCTGAGGGGAGCGGCTTATCAGTAGTGGCGTGCCTATGAGCTGAGTAGTACGGACGAGGCATCTTCACTCACTTGGGCTCAGTTTTCAGAGATGTTTTTGATTGAGTTTGTCCCTCAGAGACTTAGGGGTGCTTGGCGTGTAGAGTTCGAGCAGCTACGCCAGGGTACTATGATTGTGTCGGAGTATGTAGTCTGTTTCAGTGACTTGGCACGTCATGCACCGGCCTTAGTTTCTACGGTCATAGAGAGGGTTCGACGCTTCATTGAGGGACTCCTCCCCGGTATTTGGACCAGCATGGCCAGAGAGTTGGAGATGGATATCACTTACCAGCAGGCAGTGAGTATTTCCCGGAGGATAGAGGGCATGTTTGCTCAGGACAGAGAGGAGAGGGAAGCCAAGAGGTCTCGAGAGACTGGTCATTTTTTGGGAGCTTGTGCGCCAGCAACACACTATGGTAGGGGTTTTGTGAGTCTCCCTGTTCATTCAGCTCTTCCAGCACCAGTGGTATTCCAGCTCCTCCTAGACCTCAAGAGACTTATTATGCACCGCCAATATCTAGTGTGCCTCCTGCTCGAGGTGCTATTACCGGCCAGTCCAGCAGGCCAATTCAGAGTCATCATCAGCCGCCACATCCTCCGAAGGGTTGTTTTGAGTGTGGTGACTCTCATCACATGTTTATAGATTGCCCTAGAGATAGGAGGGGTGCATCATCTCAGACCTATCAAGCTCCACGTGCTCCACCGGGTCCTCCAACTATCCTTCCAGCCCCAGCTACTGCCCTACCTTCTCAGACAGCCCAAAGTGGAGGTTGGGGAGGTCGAGGTCTCCCTAGAGGGGGAGGCCAGGCCAGGTACTATGCCCTTCCAGCCCGTTCAGAGGCCGTGGCTTCGAATTCAGTCATCACAGGTATTGTCTCTGTCTTTTATAGGGACGCATCAGTATTGTTTGACCCGGTCTCTACGTACTCTTATGTGTCTTCTTATTTTGCTTCACATTTGGGGTGATCTCAGGATTCTTTGAGTTCCCCTGTTTATGTTTCTACTCCCGTGGGAGATTCTCTCATTGTGGACCGCGAATATAGGTCGTGTTTGATTGTTATTAGCGATTATGAGATCGGAGCTGATTTATTATTACTCAGTATGGTAGATTTTAATGTTATCTTGGGCATGGACTGCTTGTCACCCCATTATGCTATTCTTTATTGTCACGCTAAGACTGTGACGCTGGCTATGCCAGGCCTACAGAGATTAGAGTGGAGAGGTACCTAGAGTATGCTCCCACGCAGGATCATTTCTTTTTTTAGGGCTCGGCGGATGGTTGAGAAGGGGTGTGATGTGTACTTGGCATATGTGAGAGATGTTAGTGTTGATACCCCTTCAGTTGAGTCAGTCCCAGTAGTGAGGGACTTCCCTGATGTTTTTCCAGCTGATCTTCCGGGTATGCCGCCCGACAAAGATATTGATTTCGACATTGATTTGTTGCCGAGCAGTCAGCCCATTTCGACTCCTCCCTATCGCATGGCTCCTCTTGAGTTGAAAGAGTTGAAGGAGAAGTTGTAGGAATTTCTTGATAAGGGTTTCGTCAGGCCCAATGTATCACCTTGGGGTGCCCCGGTATTATTTGTGAAAAAGAAGGATGGTTCTATGCGTATGTGTATTGATTATCGGTAATTGGACAAGGTTATAGTGAATAACATGTACCATTTGCCTCGCATTGATGATTTATTTGACCAGTTACAAGGTGCCAGGGTATTTTCCAAGATTGACTTGCATTCTGGCTATCATCAATTGAATATTCGAGAGCCGGATATCCCGAAGACTGCCTTCAGAACCAGATATGACCACTATGAGTTTCTTGTCATGTCATTTGGGCTGACGAATGCCCCAACAACCTTTATGCATTTGATGCACAATGTGTTCTGTCCTTATCTTGATTCCTTCTTCATTGTGTTTATTGACGACATTTTGGTGTATTCTTGGTCCTAGGAGGATCATGAGCAGCACTTGAGGAATGTGCTTCAGACTTAGAGGGAGAAGGAATTGTATGCAAAATTTTCTAAGTGTGAATTTTGGCTTGATTCAGTGGCATTCTTAGGCCAAGTGGTGTCTTGTGATGGGATCAAGGTAGATCCGAAGAAGGTGGAGGAGGTGCAGAGTTGGCCTAGACCGTCATCAGCTACTGAGATTCGCAGTTTCCTTGGTTTGGCAGGGTACTATCGCCGTTTTGTAGAGGAATTTTCATCTATTGTAGCACCTATGACCAGAATGACCCAGAAGGGTACTCTGTTCAGATGAACTGAGGAGTGTGAGGAGAGATTTCAGAAGCTCAAGACATCCCTGACTACAACCCCAGTGTTGGTATTGGCTACGGGTTTAGGGTCATATACAGTCTATTGTGATGCCTCGAGGATTGGCCTTGGAGCGGTATTGATGCAGGACAGTAGGGTGATTGCCTACGCGTCCAGACAGTTGAAAGTACTTGATAAGAACTATCCAGTTCACGATCTCGAGTTGGCAACTATTATTCACGCCCTGAAGATCTGGCATCATTATTATACGGTGTTCCCTGTAAGATTTTCACGGATCACCAGAGTTTACAACACTTGTTCAGGCAGAAGGACCTTAATTTGTGACAGCGGAGGTGGTTGGAGCTACTTAAGGACTATGACATCACTATGTTATACCACCCGGAGAAGGCCAATGTGGTGGCCGACGCCTTGAGTCACCGGGCGGAGAGTTTGGGGAGTTTGGCATATCTTCCGAAAGTCGAGAGGCCCTTAGCCTTGGATGTTCAGGCCTTAGCCAGTCAGTTCGTGAGATTGAATCTTTCAGATCCTTGCCGGGTATTAGCTTGTGTGGTTGCCCGATATTTTCTTTATGACCACATCAAAGAGCCCCAGTATGATGATCCCAACCTTCTAGTTCTTCAGGACAGGGTTCGGCGATGTGATGCCAGAGATGTGTCTATAGGTGATGATGGCGTGATAAGGATGCAGGGTCATATCTGTGTGCCCAATGTAGAGGGGCTCTGGGTGTTTGATTCTGGAGGAGGCCCATAGATCGCAGTACTCCATTTATCCGGGTGCCGCGAAGATGTACCAGGACCTGAGACAACACTATTGGTGTAGGAGGATGAAAAAGGACATAGTTGGATTTGTGGCCAAATGTCTCAACTGTCAGAAAGTTAAATATGAGCATCAGAGACCAAGAGGGTTGCTTCAGCAGATTGAGCTTCCAGAGTGGAAGTAGGAGCGAATCACCATGGACTTTGTAGTTGGACTTCCTCGGACTTTGAGAAAGTTTGATGTTATTTGGGTGATTGTGGATCGGCTGACCAAGTCAGCCCATTTGATTCCAGTGTTGACCACATATTCCTTAGAGAGGTTGGTTGAGATTTATATCAGGGAGATTGTCCGCCTTCACGGTATTCCAGTATCTATCATTTCAGATAGAGGTACACAGTTCACTTCACGGTTCTGGAGAGCCGTTCAGCAGGAGTTAGGCACCAGGGTGGAGTTGAGTACAACCTTTCACCCTCAAACGGACGGACGGGCAGTCCGAGCGCACGATTCAGATTCTTGAGGATATGCTTCGTGCCTGTGTGATGGAGTTCTAAGGGTTATCGTACCAATACTTGCAGAGTTTGCTTATAATAACAACTACCAGTCCAGCATTCAGATGGAACCGTATGAGGCTTTGTATGGGAGACTGTGCCCTCCAGTGGGATGGTTCGAGCTGGGCGAGGCCCGATTGTTGGGTACAGATTTGGTCCAGGATGCCCTAGACAAGGTGAAGGTGATTCAGGAGAGACTTCGCACAGCTAAGTCCAGGCAAAAGAGTTATGCGGACGGGAGGGTTTATGATTTGGCATTTATGGCTGGTGATCGGGTTTTGCTTTGGGTATCGCCTATGAAGGCGTCATGAGGTTCGGGAAGAAGGGTAAACTGAGTCCGAGATTCATTGGTCCTTTTGAGATATTGTGGCATGTTGGGGAGGTTGCTTATGATCTTGCCTTGCCTCCTAGCCTAGCATGAGTTCATTTGGTATTCCACGTCTCTATGCTCCAAAAGTATCACGGTGATTCGGCTCATGTATTGTACTTCAGTTCAGTCCAATTAGACAAGGATCTATCTTATGTTGAGGAGCCAGTAGCCATTTTGGATAGGCAAGTCAGAAAGCTTAGGTCGAAGAATATTGCATCAGTAAAGGTTCAGTGGAGGGGTCATCCGGTCGAGGAGGCGACTTGGGAGACCGAGCAGGATATGCGCAGCCAGTACCCTTATCTTTTCACAGCTTCAGGTATATCCTTATACTCGTTCGAGGACGAACGATTTTCTTAAGAGGGAGAGAATGTAACGACCCAGTCGGTCGTTTTGAGAGTTAGCGCCCCGATCCCCTAATAACTGCTTTTCCCACGTTTGTTTCTGATTATGGGACTTGTTGAAGTGCTTAGTTGTGGGATTCGGAGAGTTTGGGACACATAGTCCCTAAATATGAGTTTAAGATTTAGAAATCAGACCATAGTTGGAACTGCGTGAAGACAGGTCCAGAATGGAATTCTGTCGACTCTGTTATCTCCGTTGAGTGATTTCGGGGTTAGGAGCGCGTCCAGAATGTGTTTTCGAGGTATGTAGTAGAGTTAGGCTTGAATTGGCGAAAGTTAGAGTTTCGGCGATTTCGGTCGGTAGGTGAAATTTTGATATCGGGCTCGGAATGGGATTCCGAAAGTGGTTGTAGGTCCGTAGTGTCATTTTTGACATGTGGGTCAAATTTGAGGTCATTCAAACTAGTTTTGATGTGTTTCGGCGTCATTGTGGATTTTGGAAAAATTTATAAGTTCTTAGGCTTGAATCCATGTATAATTTGTGATTTTGGTGTTATGTTATGTGGTTTGAAGGCTCGACCAAGTTCGAATGAGGTATTAGGACTGGTTGGTAGGTTTGGTTGAGGTCCCAGGGGCCTCGGGGGTGCTTCGGATGCTCAACGGGTCATTTTAGCCTTGTATTGATTACTGGTTTTCTGGTGTGAGTGCAGCAGGCTTTTCTTCATCGCGATCGCGTGAGGGAGTCCGCGATCGCATAGGGCAATTTGAGGCCAGTCAGGATTTAATGCATCACGATCGCATGAAAAGGAAGGTGGTTGCCTATTCTTAGAAGGAATAGGGCAGCAATGGAAATTAAGTGTTTCTCTACGCGGTCACGTAAAGGCAACCACGATCGCGTAGGTCTGGGAAGTAAAGCACCGCATTCGCAAACAGATTCCCGCAATCGGGTAGAGCATTTCTGAGGCGCGTGTGGTTTACTCTTCATGATCGCGTCTGGCCTTCCGCGATCGCACTGAGTGTGTGCATGGGCAGAAATTTAAATACCCAAATCGAGGGTTTAAGGTAAAATTCATATTTTGAACGTAGGAGCTCGGGGATTGGCAATTTTTGAAGAGATTTTCACCTGGGCGATTTGGGTAAGTAATTCCTACTCGGTTTTGACTAATTTCCACGAATCTATGCTTAAATTCATCCTTTAATTTCGAATTTGGGGTGAAAATTTGTATAAAGTTCTTAGACCGAGTTTTTGAGTTTTGATCGATATTTTGGTATCCGATTCGAGTAATTTTTGTATGGTTAGATTAGTGAGTGAACGGGTGTCCGGAATTTGTAACTTTTACCCGATTCCAATACGTGGGCCCGGGGGACCTTTTTTCGGTGATTTGTCCTAATTCGCGTATTAGCTTCGAATTTATTAGTTAGATTAATTTCTCAAAGTTATATTTACATTATGGAATTGAATTGAATAGATTTGGGCCATTTGGAGTCGGGTACTCGTGGCAAGAACGTGATCTTGGGTTGAGTTGAGCAGTCGAGGTAAGTGGTTTGCCTAACTCTGTATTGGGGACTTCTCCTTAAGTCGTTTTGACATTTGTTGCTATGTGGATTCCGTGTACACGAGGTGACGAGTACGTACATGGGCCATTTTTTTACTAAAATTCCATTTTCGCGTCACATATTATAAATCACTTTACTCCTATTACACTGCTTAATGTGTTAATTTTTTTAGCTTAGATTAGGAAAAGCATGCCTACTTGTTTTACATTAAAAATTGCCTATCTGCTACTATGTGTGCCATGTTTAGTTAGTTTTATTCCTTCACTTGCCTGTGATTTGCTGAACTGTTTAAATTGATGCCTTATCTGTTATTCATTCGCATTGTATACTTAAATTGGGGATTACAGACGTATTTTGGAGATCCCCCATGTACTGCATATTTAAATTGGGGACTACAGACATATTTTGGGAGATCCCCCCTGCACTGCATATTTAAATTAGGGACTACGTACGTATTCTGGGGGATCCCCCCTCTACTGCATACTTATATTTGGGACTACGAGACAGTATCCTGGGAGATTCCACTTGTGATATGTTGTGCTGAGCCGAGGGCTCCATTAAACTGTTTTATTTCATATTATTCTTTTAACTGTTTACTTTAGAACTTATTTCTCTTTCGTACTATTTAAAATATTTTATTTATAAATCCAGTAGAGCCTTAACCTGATCTCGTCACTACTTGACTGGGGTTAGGCTTGGCACTTACTAGGTACCAAATGTGGTGTACTCATGCCATTTCGTGCAAATGTTTTTCGTGTGCAGATTCAGGTTTAAGTTCTCAGCCGCGTGGCTAGTGGTCGTTGCATCTTCATCGAGGAAACCGTAAGGTATTTCTGCCGCGTTCGCATAATCCTCCGAGTCACCTTCCATTCCATCTTATAGAGACACTTACTATGTATTTTCTTTTCCGAATTTGTATAGAGCTATAATAGTATAGAAGTTTGTGACTGTGTTGTGACAATCCGGGTCTTGAGGTATATAGATTGTACACGCCGAGCGGCGATGTTATGCTTATCTAGACTTTTTCTTTTCCTGTCTTTACTTTTATCGTATTTAATTAAGTTTTACCCACAAATTTAGGCTTACCTAGTCGTAGAGACTAGGTGCCGTCACGACGCCATTCAGAGGGTAAATCGGGTCGTGACAATCACCTCGGTCCGTGGCTGAACTTCCTCGGCTGTCACCGGCTCAGCAGTCTTCGAAGCTTCAATGCTTTCCCTCTTCCGAACCACCAGCAGGCAGTCAACATCCTCTCCCTCCTCGTTTTCCTCCCGCAGTTGTTGGACTACATCGGCAGATAAAAAGGCAGGATCAATCTTAGACTTTCGAGCCTTGCTCTTCCTAGGCTTCGGAGTATCAGGATGTGAGGCCCTTCTCCTCTTCTTTTCTTTAGTCGGCTTTGGGACCTCCTCTTCCCCGGGTGGAGGCGGCCTCATGGCGACATTGTCTCCGAGACCTGTATGAGAAGAAATCAAGTTAAAAAGAGTATTTCATAGGAAAGCACCAAACACAGAAAGAGGAACTTACCATGATTTTTGGCCTCCCATCGACCCTTGGCCAAATCGCGCCACGAGCGCTCAACATACGAAGAGGTCGAGGCCAGTTGTCGAACGCAACCTACAAGGTTCAGAACTGCACCAGGAAACCAGGGGGAAGCTGCACCATAAAGAAGAATATATATGAGAAGAGGTAAAGGAAGCATAACGAGTAATCAAACGTTATCAGTGAGGTTCTACTTACGCTTCATATTCCATTCTTCGGGGAATGGCATCTTCTCGACGGGGATTAAGTTGGAGGTCCTAACTCGGACAACCCGGCCCATCCATCCTCGGTCTTTGTCCTCGTCTATGCTCGAGAACAGCACCTTTGTGGAACGTTGCTGAAGCCTTATCAGTCCTCCCCGATAAAGACGGGGGTTGTATAGCCTAATGAGATTATCGAGGGTGAAAGACATCCCCTCAACCTTGCTCGTGAAGAATATGAGCAAAATGACAAGGCGCCAAAAAGAGGGGTAGATCTGTTCTAGGGTTACCCGATATTGGCGGCAAAAGTCGAGTATGAGGGGATCGACGGGGCCCAATGTGAAATGGTAAGTATACGCACTTAAGAACCCTTTCACATGAGTGGTAATGTCCTCCTCACGGGTAGGAATCACCACTTCTTTATTCTCCCATTGGCAGTATTTTTTCACCCGCTCGAGATCACCATCAGATATCAAACAGATGTATCTAGAGATAGGCTCGCATCGGTCAGGAACCGAAGAGGGTTTTTCGACTTTAAAGTCGGAAGTAAGTTCATACGGCCCGAGAATGCACTCTTCAATGCGTGGCTCCACCGGTGTTTTTTCATCGGTCGACCACGATGAGAAAGCCTTTTCTTATTGAGGAACAACCTTTGATGTTTTTGCCATTGATATATGAGGTTTAAGAAAGAAGAAGGCGAAATTCGTGTTTTAATAAAAGATTGGCAAACGGAAACTGGCAAAGATGATGAACGTGAAGAGAATAGAAGAGTTTTTAGAGATTAGAAGAAGTTTTGAAAGTAAAGTTTGAGAAGATTATGAAGGTGATCTATTTATAATGGTCATTTCGATGGTTTGAAAGCACTGGTGGCCGACCATCAACTGGCATTAATTAATGACCTTGGTAACTGTGCAGACGCGACACTTTAATCACTTTTGTCGCTTACGTCACAAGATTGACGTCATAATTGATCGAGGTATTACATCGGAGTCTCAAGTTCGTTTCTTCTCGTTACACTCCAAAAAATGAGGGGACTATCTGTATACGGTCGAAATCGGGCATACCCGATTTCATTGGCAGGGGATTTACCTCGAGGGAAGCTCCGTAACAGATCATGCTCGAGCTCGAAGATAGAACATCGAACCTGAAGATCGAAGTGGTCATTGAGATCGAGGCCAGCAACAATCGAGACCAAGCATGATTGACTTCGAGTAAGGTGTAATAACGGAATGGCGAGATATCAGTAACCGGTCGAAGATCACGACGGAAATACCGGAATATAACAAATCAAAGCGGTTATTGATGCCAATCGTGAGATTTATTTTCATTATTAGAATTATACCTTATTTAGGATTCCTCTATTATATAAAGAGGGATCCCATTCATTTGTAAGAGAATCATATTTCACTGACAAGAATTTATACTTCTGTTATTCTCTTTATTTTGCCCATTGTTCATAAGAATTGTTCTGTTCTCTGCTGTTCTAATTACCCCCACCTCGAGACTATCTCGAATCGAGGTCGAAGCACTGCTTTCACATTGGTTTGATTTATTGTATTGTTCAATTCATCTATTTAATTTATTGTTTATCAATTGGTGTTGAATTGAATCACATATCCTTAAAACCATAATATAAATTTAATTGTTACTCGATTTTTAGGGTAAACACAGTTAATAACTCTTAAATAACTTAATAGTCTATAATAATTCATATTGCAGGCGCAAAAATTATCACTACAGTGAGCTATTACATTCAATTACAGGAAATAATTTAATTTTTATATAGACAATGTGAAAAACTTTTGCATCACGTTACCTAAATCATCCCTTTTAAGAAAATTTGGAAAATAAATTAGAGGACTTTTACACAAATAATCGGTCAAATTTTACTGATATATATAAATTATAAATTAATTATTTCAACTTACTTTAATTTATGATTGTTGAACAACTATTTAGGTTAATTCTTCAAACAATTATTGCCAAAAAAAAAAAGAGAGTTAAAATTAAGCAGAAGATATTTGATGTTAATACAACCTGGGGCCTACATTACACTCACCTAACCTCGTCAGGACTTCACGGACGGCACCGTATACAAAGAGCACGGATGAATTTAACCCTTATGTATAACTACGTAAAAATATTTATATAGTTAACATATGAGGTAATTATTACTAAATCTTAATTATAATATTATAATAAGATAAAATTGATAATTAGCATATTATAATAAGTGTAGATACATGAATCATGTATGAAATATATACTTTTAGCCGTTCCAAAAAATTAATAGCCGATAAAATATTTTATATATATATATATATAATAAGACAATTAGTTGGGATGAACGATCAACGTTATTTGGCTATTGTAATATATAGCTAAACCATATACGATTAGTATTTAGGTATCTTTATGCCCCTTCTTTTTGAGTCACCAAAGTTCAAAAACTATAATAGCATAATCATTTTTACGTTATGAATTGACTGTAAAGGCGACAAACTTTTTCCGCTCCCTCAATCAACCTTTTTGGAGAACTAAGTTTTGTTTCTGTCTTTTAGCCCTTTTTTCTCTTTTCTATTAAAGAGCCATCAAAGTACTAATATAATTCAAAAGCAGAATCATCTAATTAAAATAAATAATATAAAAAGCTCTAAGAATTATTTTTTTTGAAAACTACACTTCATGCAAAGCTGTGGCCGCGCAGCAATTCACATACTGATACAGTTATTCTCTTCACTCACCCCAGTGTAAAATTTGATTTTCATTTACTTTCTTCAACAAGTTCCGGTTTCTTACTCTCTCACTGTTTTTCTTTTTTTTTTTGGTTTCTCACCCAGTGTTCGGTACCCGCATTGGAGCCCGACTATATCTGGATTCGCGCCGCGTAGGGCTCCATTCGGGGGGAAGCGCTCCCTACCAGGGATTTTTCCATACCCAGGGCTCGAACCCGAGACCTCTGGTTAAGGGAAGAGCAGTACCATTTCCATTTCTTTTCCATGACTTTTCTACTATCACTCCTGTCGTTTCAATTTATGTGAACTTATTTTCTTTTTAGTCCGTATAAAAAAGAATGACCCCTTCCCTTATTTGGAAACAATTTACCTTTATTCAATGATTTATAGCCACAAATATATGTGGTTCATTTACACCACAAATTCAAAAGTTTTCATTATTCTCCTAAACTCCGTACCCAGTCAAATGGGTTCGACTAAATTGAAACAGAGGTAGTATATTTTATTTTCTTTATTGTTGTGATTATGGTTGCATGAGCCGAGGGTCTATCGAAACAGCCTCTCTATCTGCACAAGATAGCGATAAGATTTGCTTACACAATATTCTCTCCAGACCCTATTTATATTAATGTTGTTTGTTCACTTTCTTCAACAAATACGATCTTTGGAGGGTTTTGAAATGGTAAAAACTTGTACTGTACCAACTGAAGTACAAAGTATCTGTATTTCATTACTGAATTATTACTAAATGATATTCATTTTCACATTAATCTTTAACTAGAACTGTTAAATTATTTAACTTGATGTAAACGTCTAATACAAATAAGTATTTACCATTTTGACTGTGGGATGGAGAAGTGATCCGCTTGAGTCTGTAGCTGACCGACTTTAGAGACAAAAGCCGTGTGAGCTAAGGAATATAATACTAGAGAAAAAGTAGGAAAAAAAAGCAGCCGAGTGCACTAATTTCCCGCTACGTGCATATGCGGGGTTTAGGGAAGGGCCGGAGAGAAAAAGGAGAGAGAAGAGAAATATTCTTTCTTTTGGTAGCTGCCATAGTATAAGGTAGTAATAGTAGTTAATTTATTGCTACTAGAATCAAACACAAAAGTGAGAGGGAGAGAAAAATCTCTGTAACAACAACGAATTATTATTAGAAGAAGAAGAAGATGGCATAAAGCAGTAGTTATAACAACTATTGTTTGTTCTTATTTTCACTTTTACTTTCTGCTGAGAAACAAAACCTTGTACACTGTGTAATCTTGGGATTTAGCTGTTTTCAGCAAATCTTTTGGTTTTCTCCTGAAGCTGAGCTGGTTTTTTTTTTTTTTTTGTTCCTTTTCTCTATTTATCCAAATTTTGAGCTTCAAAATATGATGTCTGATGATGGACTTTCTTCTTTACCTTCTTCCATCAGAGGCTTCATTCAACAAGATCCAAACCCTAGTAGTAATATTCCAAACCCTAATTCAAATCCAGCTTCTAATAAGAGAAAGCGAAACCTCCCAGGAAATCCAGGTAAGCAACTAGAGCAAGTTAATTATTAGCTTATGTTTACTTTTCAAGAACACAGATGGATCCAGAATTTAAATTTAATGTATTCGAGGTTCTGAGTTCTGTGAAAATATGACCTCAGGACTAAATATTTATACTACGTGTCACGATTTTTTACATATATATCTATAGTATACGAGGAGTTCAATCGAACCACTCTTAACATTCTAAATCCGCCTCTGATCAAGAACATCTATTTGTGTCTTTAATATTTACTTTTCATCTTTTCTTGAGCCAAGGATCTATCGAAAACAGCCTATATATCTTCCAGGTAGGGGTAAGGTCGCGTGCACCGTGCCCTCCCTAGACTCCACTTGTGGGATTAATATACTAGATTTTTTGTTGTTGTTGTTGTTGTTTTGTCATAATCAGATTTCTTTTTGCTTTTGCTATTTACTAAAACAGATCCAGATGCAGAGGTGATAGCTCTCTCACCAAAATCACTGATGGCGACGAATCGATTCATTTGTGAAATCTGCAATAAGGGTTTTCAAAGGGACCAGAATTTGCAACTTCATAGAAGAGGTCACAATTTGCCATGGAAGTTGAAACAAAGAACAAACAAAGAAGTGAAGAAGAAAGTTTACATTTGTCCAGAAAAAACTTGTGTACATCATGATCCATCAAGAGCTTTAGGGGATTTAACTGGAATTAAAAAGCATTTTTCAAGAAAACATGGTGAGAAGAAATGGAAGTGTGAGAAATGTTCAAAAAAATATGCAGTTCAATCTGATTGGAAAGCTCATAGTAAGATTTGTGGGACTAGAGAGTATAAATGTGACTGTGGCACACTTTTTTCCAGGTATGTCATGACTTTATTATAAATGAAAACATATCTGAATTGAATAAATCATCAAATATCTTTATCATTTAATTTCTTTAGTGGAGAATTTACTAGAGAATGTAGTTAGTACCTATGATTAGTTAGTTGAGGAAATAATGTTCTAACTCTATGTGAACTTCATTTAATATGCCAAGATTGAATTGAAGCAGAGACGGACCTAGAGTGTTACGAGCAGGTTCAATTGAACCCATTATTCTTAATATTACACGAGGAATCTTGGTAATAAAATATTAATTTTTAAATCAATATACTTTTAAAGAATCCAGACCTCGAATGCATTAAGTTTAAATCTTGAATGCCTCGTTAACTTTTTATTTATTTATAATTTTTCCTTTAAAAATTTAACAGAAAGGACAGCTTTATAACACACCGGGCTTTCTGCGATGCATTGGCTGAAGAAAGTGCAAGGTTTACATCAGTTCCAAATACAGCAAATCTTAACTTGAGAAATGAATTGATGAATAGTGGGATGGCTAATCTCCAGCAGCACAATGGAAATTCTCAATTTGGTTCTTTATTTAGGCCTGAATTAATGGGATTGGGATTAGACCCTTCAAGTCAACTTAATCTAGATGGACAAAAACCAAGGCTCCCACTTTGGCTTGACAATGCAAATTCAGGTAACCATTGGTCGATTTTGAAGTCAGTATTTTCAACGCGGAATATAATAAAGTCAATGACTTTGGTCTAATAAGTACATTAAAATTCGGAACCCGCCTATGCAGGTAATCAAAATGACTTTTTGGCAATACCATCAAGCACAACGAGTAGTTTGCCTCATGATTTAGTTCAAATGGCGTCACATAATAGCAATAACCAATGGTTCATCAATGGCAATGGTGCCTCGGCCTCCTCGTCGTCGATGCAGCAACCAGGAGCAGTGCTAAAGGAGGAAGAAGAGATTAGCAGAAGAAATAGTATTAATAGCTCAATGTATTACAATAATAGCCACCAAGAAACAACTACTCCTCAAGTAGCTCATATGTCAGCAACAGCACTTTTGCAAAAAGCAGCCCAAATGGGATCAACAAGGAGCAGCAATTCAGCACTCTTTAGTAGTAGTGGATTTGGGCTAATGGGGTCATCTAATTTTGGTTCAACTTTGGCTACTCATGACAGTATTCAAGGAAATAATGGCCTGCTATTAGGGGACACAAATGCAAATTCTTTGATGATGATGCAAAATAAAGGAAAGCAAGTAAATATTCCTAGTATTGGAAATACTGAAGGCAGTTTAACAAGAGATTTTCTTGGTGTAGGAGGGAATGAAAGCAGACCCTTTTTGCAACAAAGTGAACTGGCCAAGTTTGGTAATTCTGCTATATTTTAGTAGGTGATTACTATTTTTTTTTTCTTCCTTTTATTGGAATCGTACTATGTTCTGAGGAAAAAAGCAGAAATATTTAGAGATCTTGTGAATTAAGGGGTCCACTGGGACAAAAAGTGACATGGCAATCACAAGGCAGGCTTTTTCCTACATTGTATTACTTGCTGCATGTAGAAAGATTTTTACCTTTTTTTTTTTACTTTTTACTTTTGAATGTTATTTTATGCTCCTCGTGTTTTATGGACCACGCACTGTGAACCTGTGACTATATCTCTGGTCACTGCCATAGAGATAAAACTTAGATTTCTGAAAATGTTTATTAGTATTTTGTTTGTAAATTTTTTAAATTTTATTTTCTTAATTTCCTCACGTTGACGCCCATTCAACTATTAGTTGAGCTGTTATTACTCTTACGGTCAGTTTGATACATGGATAAACAAAAATAATTATGGAATACATACTTTGTTAGGTTACTAATTAAAAATAGTATCGGAATAATTTATACCTGTTAGAAAATGAAATAATAATCTCATGATAAAGCAATAAAATTAATAATCTCAGGGTTAGTACAACATACCAAACAGCCACTAAGAAATAATATCAGGATAACTAAATCCAAAAATAATTAATCTCGGCATAACTAATCGCAGTATAACTAATCCTAGCATAATTTGTATTCAAACCAGGCGATAGCTTCCATGAGTAGGGACAAATTTAGAATATAAAGTTTATGAACTCCGGATTCTAAGACAAGAGATTCAGAATAATTTATTCATTAAAAGAGGACAGCTCGGTGCATTAAGCTCCCGTTATGCGCGGGGTCTGGGGAAGGACCAAACCACAAGAGTTTTGTGTATGCAGCTTTACGCTACATTTCTGCAAGAGGCTGTTTCTACGGCTCGAACCCGTGACCTCCCGGTCTCATGACAATAATTTTACCAGCGATGCCAAGACTCTCCTCGTCAATGATTATTCATGTATATTAAATGGTTTTTTAACACAAAGATAGTTGTGTTGTAGCTCCGCCCTTATCCACGAGTCTTGAAGTTTTGGAATAAACCTTTGCTCTTACCACTGTTATTTCGGTCGACATGTATCAAACATTTAGATGCTGTATCTACTTAATTCTTAGTTTAAGTTCTGAGTGTGTGAAAAGTGTTTACAGTTTCGTGACACTTATAAAGTAATTACGAGTATGTCTCTATGCTAAATATTAAAGGGTAATCTGATAAAGTAATAACTAAATAACCTGATAAAGTAATAACTAAACCACTATCACATGCTAAACTACACTGATACATTGTTGATGTAAGGCCCTAGCTAGCTGTTTTAGAATCAACGCAGCTCTAGCTGTATAATTAGGCAGCAGCAAACGCTAATGTCATTGCAGAGCCCGCGAAGGTAGAATCGGAAGCTTATGAGTTCGGAATTTTAATTTTTTTAAATTATTGGACTAACAATATAATTTGTATATATTTAATAAAATTCTTAAAAGAAATATAAAGTTTGGATCAAAGTCTTACGTGGTAGCTCCGCCCCAGCTAATGTGGTATTCTATTTTTCGATCATCATCAGATTTTAAGAATTGTAGTATTTCTTTTGTTGATTTTCACAGTTTGTGTTTGCTTTGAATTTCAAGATTAAAGTGAACAAGGTTAAATAGGGGGTCTGATCTCTCTTTCTCTCAGAGGGAGTACATCGCCAAAACTTGTCGACTTGCTCACAGCTGGCTTAATTGTCTTTTTGTTTTGGCAGTACACGGAGCACAAAATGATTCCACCTCTTTTCCAAGCTCACTCAAGTTTAATGAACAAAACGACAAGTTTCAAGCTCAAGTTTTTTTAAATTTTAAACCTTATTATTATTTACTCAAATCCTGGTTTTCTATGTAATCACATCATTTATCAATATTTACTTCACAATAATACAGGATTAGCAGCAGCTGTCCTGTTAATCCTCCAAGTTATTATAAAACCAAAAAAGGAAAATTTGATTTAATTTGCATATTCTTGCTAATTGAAAAGTCGAAAGGTATAAAAACATTTTGAAAGGAATTTAAACTTTCTTGGGTTAAGCTAGAATAGTCTTGAAGTGGTTAATATTTTGAGCTTAGTCTGTGAAGCTAAGGTGAACGTTACGTATATAAAATCATGCATGAAGTTAACTAAATTGGAAAGAGCTAAGATTCCAAAAGGGGTAAAAATGAAGAGGAAGAAAAAAAAGAACAACTAGACCTGTAATATGATGTCCATCCAGTGTCCTGTAATAGATATATACTTGTTATTCTGTCCATAGGTTATTTAACTAACTATAGCATGATATTTGCTTTATATTTATGTCATATGAAACTTGCCATGAATTGTTAAATCTTGTAGTCGTAATAGGTCAACTTAATAGTATGAGTTTAAGTTGTACTATATACTATCAGTGTAAAAGAAAAATATATATATACTAGTAGGTTATCCAAATGATATTCACAAGTAATCCTCCTTAAAATATTTATTTTGTTATTTTAAAAATAAGATAGGTGTTCTCCTTTCAACAAGGCAGTATGATAGTGTAAAAATTGCTTTGTTCAAAACAACTTTCATTGGTTAAATACTTACCTTTCAATTATTTGGTTCTTTTGCTCAAAATATATATTTGCTCTTGATTTATATAATGCCTGCTAGTAGGGGTTTATCATCTCAACGTGTTTCTTTGAATTAGATCTTGCTTCAAATGGGCCTCCAGACATTATCCAACAGCCTTACACGTGGCTAACCCCGAAATTATAGCGAAACCTTACACTTCCTTGAATGGGCTAATGGCCCAATGGGCTTTACAAATATTTCACTCATCAATCATAGGGAGAAATTCAAAAATAGCCAGATTTACAAGTGATCATTCAAAAATATTTACATTTTCAAAAGTAATCAAACTTTAGCCACTTTTCATGTAAAAATAAATCTGAACGGGAACACTATTCAAAATCCGGAAAATACTCTAGCATAATATACTGGAATTCCAGTATAATATACTGGAGTTCCAGTACAATATACTGGACTTCCAGCATAATATACCGGTCGAGCATATACACAGGCGCTCCCGTCTCTAGTATATTATGCTGGAACTTTCTGCGTGTTGGAGTTCTAGCGTAATATGCTGGAAGTTCATACACAGGTGCACTGATCTCCAGTATATTATGCCGGAACTTTCCATGTTGCAGTAAAATAGTGGCTATTTTTCAATGACTTACAAACGCTGGCTGTTTTTGAATGACCAGTCCGAAAACTGGCTAGCCCGTGCTATTTTTACTCAACCATATGTCGTGTCGTTAACTACTTTCACTTCTCATTAAATCAGGCTGAATAGTTACATGTATTTGAGTTGCTCTAATTCCACCAAACAGCGACTCAAGTATATGCCGGGCCTAAAGCAAAATTTATTATGAGGCTTAAATTTTTAAAAGAAAGTTATACGATATGTTTTTATTCAAAGTCTATTTTTCTAGTGTTAGTAATCCTTTTTATAGTCGATTTTCCCTAATAATTCATTTTCAATTGATAATATAGCCAACACATTTAATCTTTCTTGAGATATTAGTAATTTTAGAAAAGATTTTATAGAGCAATAGAAGTATAAAACTATTGGAAGCTTAAATTTATTGGAGAATGAAGGTGAGTAAGAATATTAAAGAGAAAGACAGAAAATATGTAGGGGTTTCTAAAATATGAAGAGATCGGGAAAAGATAAATTGACTTGGACAAATTAACAAAAGGAAAGTAAATTTTTTACACATTATCTAATGAAGGAGTAAGAAGTGAAAAATTGAAACGTTGGGAAAACTATTCATCTACTCATATTTAGGTAAGTCAAACTATTACTTTGTTTATGTAGCTAAAGAGCTTTCTGTAGAGAATAAAATTGCGTCGAGAAAATAAAATCAAGACCGAAAAATATTGCAACAATCATAGTATTTTATTTCAAATAATTTGAGTGTAAAATCTCTATGAATCCTCCGATTCTTCTTTCCAATAGTAAATAAATTGAAGAGACTTTGAGCTTGATCTTGAATCTATATTTATTTCCATGAACGATGATCTTGGATTCAACTAGCACGAATTTTGATTTGAACTCGTACTCCTTGAATCTTGACTTGTTCTTCGTCCTTGAGCTTGAACTTGATTTTTTGAGCTTGAACTTGATTTCTTGAACTTGAACTTGATTGCTTTTCAGCTTGAAACTTGTAGAGAAATTTGCGGCGTTTGATCTACGAGCCTTCTCTTGCTTCTTGTTATAACTTCTGGTGTCTTTTCTGGGTTATGAAGACCCCTATTTATAGTTGTGGGAGGGAAGAGTTATGATAAGAACAAACTCTTTCCGACAAATCAAATTGAAGTGTGACAAGGCCGCATTTGATTCGCTAGAACATGTTACTTGCGCACGTGGCATGGTTTCATTGGCTTTTTAATGTGAGTAGACTTATCTTGTCATTTCGACACGTGGAATGATCTCATTGGCTCTTCTGTTTGACTTGGCGTACCACGTCATTTGACACGTGGTACCAAACTGGGCCTCTAGGAAGATGGCATATTGGGCCTAATGAATTGGGGTCATCATGTGTAGCCCAACTAAATGGACTAGCCCAATGGATTAAGATTTATTTATTAACCTATATATATATATATATATATATATATATATATATATATATATATATATATATATATATTGGACTTATATATATAATTACATTATATTAGCCCATAATATTTATTAGGACCAATAAAATTCAAATTATTTTATGAATTTAATTTTAATAAAATTCATATGCCTACAAATGCCCCTTACTTTAAGACTTGTCGGGATATAAACTTTATCAACTAGACTTGAAGTACACTAGTAAGCAAATGCTTTTACTTCATGCAAACACTGCTTAGTTGGTCTTGTAGCACCAACCGCCTTTATGTGAAGTCATCTTGATTGATTTCATTTCTTATAGGAAACAAATCATATTTTTAGGATAAACTCCAATTTTTGTTTCGTTCCACTTCTTTGATAAAAAACGAACAAAATTAGAGCAAATGACTCCCGCAGACTGACACTTTAAATTGCATGATTAAAACCTTTGTCAAAGAGTTGTTGGCCCAAAATAATAGTACATGTAGTCATGTAGATAGGCAATGTATGTAGCTATCTTACATACTCTCCATGTTGATCAAAGCTTAACTACTCCACACTTGTCCTAATGGACTCATGAGTAAAAAAGAATTTTCTTTTTTCTTTTTCAATTGAACTTGGAAAAATCATCAGAATAATCAGTGTACGTTCATATTATTTTAAAACTAATTGACGACAACGCTTTATTGCAGTCTTTAAATATCTCGTTTTCGAACTTTATAAGGAGATTCCCTTGGAAATTTTAATTGTAGCCAAATTCATCTTCTCGACTTTACACCAGATTCTTCGTCACTTTTGTATCCTTATTCAACTTGGATTCTTATCCCTCAAAAAATGAAGAGTCTGTATTCCATTAAAAGTTTGCCACTACTCTAAACAATACATATAAGAAGAGCTTGAACACTCCGTTTCTGCAACACCTTTAATTTCCAGCTTCACAATTGCATAGACTTTTCTTCTGAGAATAAAGATGTTTTTTTTTTCTTTTCTTGCATGGAAAATTTCAGGTTCCTTGTTCAAAAGTATCCGAGCATGCATTCCATGGTTTAAACAGGATTAAAGCCCCGACCGAATTAGTCTAAAAGGGGAGGAAAATAATTTGGACAATACAAGTCACTTTAACAGGATTAAATGGGGTCCTAGGTTTTTTAGCCTATAGGATCATTCCATGTAATACTTTGTAACTTTCCCAAGTTGGGGTGTTACTCATAGCGTTAGTGCACGGGCTATCATATCCTTACTACCCAATTACTATATTTCAATTGTTACCTAAGCATTCTAATAGCTTCTAGCTCGTTCCTTATGCGTGCACTACCCGTCCCTTACCTATGGCCCTGGAGGTGTTAGGACCTCTATTTAGGATGGTTCTAGACCAATCTATGTTACTTAAAATGAGAAATCTAGGAGACAAACAAAAGACAAATAGGACTTTCAAATAAACAAATAAGGGCTCAAATTGACCTCCACACGTAAACAACAAAAGCACACAATTGAATAAGCAAACTTCGTTAATTTTAGGATACTATTGGCATGATATCTATATGAGCATAAACAAAATATAAAGACAATTTTATTAAGGCGAGCATTGTGACCTATTTATTTGCCTACTGATTTTATTCAGCGCAAATCTGGGCATTCCAAGCAGGTAATATGTCACAATTTTAAGCCCAAAATCATTAATGAGTCTTACAGATTGTCTAAGTGATAGGCAAAATTGGTTGAATTCATAATTGATTAACAGAATCCTATAGGCATGAGTTCTACGAGTTTAAAAATTACAGACCTATAAACATGGTTTCTAAATGTAATATTGATTTTAACTCATAAAGACAGGTTTTTATTCCTTTTAAATCCTATAGGCATGATTTCTAATTGTTGACTCGATTTAAACCCATGTAGGCCTGATATCTATTAGTTTAAAAACTAATTTCACCCTATAGGCATGGTAACCGTATGTGGGCAGAAATTAAGCAGATTGCAAGGAAAAGATTATTATTTCAAACAAACAGGATCCTATAGACATGGTCACTAATGCACGTTTTGTTGAAAATATGTGTGGATCCTATGAACAGGATTTCTAATACAGAATTAAACGAAAAGTCCTATAAGCAGGATCTCTAGTATTCAAATGTGAAAACACATAATCAAAATAAATCAGGAAAATCCTATAGGCAGGATCTCTAAACACAGTCTAGTACTCACATAATTCAATTAGCACAATTAAATCCTATAGGCAGGATTTCTACACAGTATTTTTGACAAAGATATAAGAAAACCCCCCAGTTTTTACTAGTTAACCCCAAATCCGTTATTACAGAGATTATTACAGCCCAGAATATTGAAGGAATTACATAATAATAACAATTATACTATAGGGAGCCTTCATAGGCCCAATCTAAACCTGGAAACCAGGCCTGCAAACATAACAGCTTTGGAGCATAGTAGTGATCCATCCATGGTACATTAAAATCAGGTTTCCAGTGTGTCAAAGTTCCCAAGGGCCTCAGGGACCCCGAGCAATGCTCACACCATAACCACATTCAGAAAGATAACTCATAAAAGGTTGGAAGACCAACCCCAATATGTCAGAGTTCAAAGGAGTCTCAAGGACCCTAGGCAGTGCTCACACTGGGGGTGGTGAGAACCTAAATGACTAAGCGTAGGAGTTTGAAAACCAGTGCATAAAGGGTAAGGGGGCAGGTTTAAAAAATAGTTCAACTTCATAAGCAAGCAAATTCAGAATACAAAATTACAAACAGAATTGCACCAAGAAACAAACAAAGTTCATGTTCAACATGTAGTTCAAGAAGATTGGCATGTGATTAGTTTAAATATTAAAGCAGTCATGGCTTGAACACAGAGACAGAAACAGACTGGACTTATAACATATAATTACATGCTTACAGTGTCTGGCAAAGTTCAGAATCAGACTTGAACATTAAGCTAACTTAGGGAAGAGGAATCACATTATTGGAAGTAACTTAGTTTAGTATTATCACTAAGTGGGATCATGTAATCACATAGAAAGCAGAATCATGCTAAAGATTTAAAAAGACTAATCGAATAAAGCATATAGAACATAATAGAATAGTAGGGAGTTAAGGCATACCAGTTGAGAAGAAAGCAAACATGAATGGATAGCAGTTTAAGTTCCAGAGAATCTGGCCTTGGCTTCCAGCCAGCCAAATAGTGCAGAAATCAGAGCAATAGAACAAAGAGAGAGCTTAAGTTTTTTCTTTTTTAGAAACAGAAAGTTTGAAAGTTGTTCAACAAAAAAGTTATTTCTCAAGGGGTTTTAAAGCGTGTTGAAAATCAGAACAATGAAGGGATTTTTATAGCACACAATGAATCAAACTAATAAGATAAGGAATCAGTCATACACAAATAAGGTATGAAAATCAATTAATAATCAATTAAGGTCGAATGGATCAATCAACAGGACAGAATTGAGCAAGGTACTACTTAATTTAAGGAAAAACCTTATTCAGAATCAATTAGTAGTTAAGAGCTTGGTTAAATAAGGTAGGAAATAAGTCCAAAAAATCTATTATAAGTCGGCTCTAATAATCAAAGCATAAAAATCAGGCTAGTAAGGGAATTAAGGAAAATCGGTCATAAAATAATAAAAGCTGTAAGAAACAGAAAAATCGAAATTTAAAAGGGGAAATACCAAAACAAACACTAAATCGTTTCAGATCTAACAAGATCTAAGCAGATTTATCCAAGAAATAACCAGGTTCATAGAAAAATAAACAGAAGTGAACCAAATCTGGTTTGAACCAGATATTTGAAACCATAAAATACGAGAACATTCGTACTCACAGGTATCAGAGTGAACATAGACGGAATAATCGAGATATGAGAGACTTTGAACCATATTTGGTTTGAATCTCTTGAGATTCACATCAAGTAACAGAAAAATAGTATAACCAGTAGAGAGATGAAGCCAAATAAGGCAGGAGATCGAAGGAAAATCCCATGAATCAAGCGGGAATGTGTGACGGTGGGGCTAGGGTTTGAGGGGGTGAGAGAGAAGAGAGGAGAGTATCCAAGGACCGCGGGTTGGGGGAAATGAAGGTAGAGTTTTGGGTCTTGGTATATTAAAAAGGAAGGTTGATTTAGGGTCGTTGATCTTTTGATATCAACGACCAGGATTAGATATAGGTGAGGCGGGTTATTGGACGAGTATTGGTAGTTGGGTCAGGGTCATGGGTATTGAATTATTGGGTTATTGGGCTGATAGGGTATTGGGATATTGAGTAGGTCTGAAATAGTTAATAAAATGGCTATATTTTAAATACCCACTTAAATTAATAAAATAATTTATAAAATAATTAATAAATGATGATAAATGTTATTTGTATATGAAAAATGATTTAAAATAATTACTTAATAATATAAAATATAAAAATTTATTTTTCGTGTAAATAAAGTAATTATGCATGCATGGGCTATTATTGCAAAGTTATTGCAATTATAACCTAAAGATGTAAATATAATTATGCATAAAATGATTAAATCTTAATATAAATATAAATGAAAATTAAGTAATAAAATTATTATAAAATTATTTGTGACGCAATTAGTAATTATTTAGATAATAAAATGCTGGAATAAATTAATTAAAAATCCTTTAAAATTACATAAAATTATGGAAAAATATTAGTTGATGCCCATGAAATATTTTGAAAGTATATATGTATTTTTGAAATATATATATGGAAAAAATTGGGTATCAACACCATCTTTACCCGGAAAGGATGAAAGAGTTGTCGGGTTAAGATATGATGGCCAATTTTGACCGAATAGAGTGATTTGAGAGATATAGGTCGCACTCTGGTCTCCGAGCTTCCTACATATCCCTGGTTTTACAAGAATCGGGTCGTGTGTAGTTCTGGATCCACTGGTGGAACGAACCGATACAGTTGTCACAAGGACGGACACAAGGTTTCGAATAGGTGAAACGGTTATAGTGAGCGGTCAGGTTTGAAATAATTTGAAGGAACTAGAGCGGGATTGCTCATGTTGGGATAACAGTTACTCACTGGGTCACCTGCAAATCAAAGGATGTACTGCAAGCATATACGTGTAAATTTGCATAAATTTAGACATGATACAAATTCTCTTTTAGACCATGAAAACTGTCTTTGGACGATTGAGGATGACGTATTTAGACCATGACATCTCGGGCCATGAATTGTGCGGTAAGGAATTTGCAGGCCATGAAAATGGTACCTCCGAACCATGACGCCTTTGAATAATGATGTGCAATTTTGAGAGATCCTCAGGCCATGGCATGATGTCTTCCGGCTATGAGGATGGTGCCTTCAGACTATGACGTCTTCGGACAAGTTGGTTATATTTTAGCCCATAAGGTGGAGAGGCATGATGCCAGAGGAAACAAGATATGGCTTAGTCTTGTGTGAAATTGAGGGCAGAGCTTAGCCCGAGAGAAGAGAACAATGCAAGAGAGACAGTGCTTAGTCTCGTGCGAGTTTCAGGACAGTGCTTAGTCCCATGCAAAGGGAAGGCAGGTCTTGGCCTTATGCAAGTGGGGAGGTAGGGCTTAGCCTCATGCAAGGTTCGGGACACTGCTTAGTCCCATGCAGAGAGAAGGCGGTGCTTATCCTCATTCAGGTGATTTGAGACAGGTCTTAGTCTCATGCGAAGAGAAGGCAATGCTTAGCCTTGTGCAAATAGGGAGGCAGAGCTTAGCCTCATGCAAGTGATTTGAGACAGGGCTTATCCTCATGCAAGATTCGGGACAGTGCTTAGTCCCATGCAGAGAGAAGGCAGTGCTTAGCCTTATGAAAATAGGGAGGCATGGATTAGCCTCATGCATAATTGACACAGAGCTTAGTCTCATGCGGAGAGAAGGCAGTTTTTAGCCTTATGCAAATAGGGAGGTGGGGCTTAGCCTCATGCAAGATTGAGACAGAGCTTAGTCTCATGCGGAGAGAAGGAAGTGCTTAGCCTTATGCAAATAGGGAGGCAGGTCTTAGCCTCATGCAAGATTGAGACAGAGCTTAGTCTCATGCAAAGAGAGGAGTAAGGGTGAAGTATTATTAGCTGATAATGTGTTTCATGCATAGCGATTGTGTCGTTGCGATGGTGTTTATCATGATAATATAGTCCTTCATCCAAAGAAAATTTGTGAGTTTTTGTGGGGGAGGTTGGTTCGTGCCTTTTCTTGCTCGATTTGGTCAGCTCTGTCTGAAGATACTATTCAAGCTATTAGGGTAGCATTTGGCAAAAGCAAAGTTTCTTTTTCAAAAGCATGCGTGTATAATTTTCAAAGACATAGTAGTATGCAGTTTAGAAGTTAGTTAGATGAACCAATAACTGTGACATTATTAGAGACATTGCGACTTCCACTGTTGTAGAATTTTGAGGGTCCTCCTCAAAATTATGCCCCAGTTAACTAGATGACCTTTCTGACTGCTCCATATGCTGCGGTTGGCTGAACTTGCTTCGGAATTTTGAGGGTCCTCCTCAAAATTCTGCCCCAGTTTCTGATTGCGGGGAAAATGGAAATTTTATTGAATTGTGACCAAACCCACAGGGCTGCCTATGTATCCCCTCTTAAACGGGAATCAACTCGAGCATAGTTCAATTTACATCATATGAAGAAGCATAAATGGTTTACACATAGTATCTTTTGACTGCATCTGAATTAATAGGCTTTGGCCAGATTTCTCCGTCTATCTTTGCGAGTATGAGCGCTCAACCTGTCAATACTCTGTGAACCATGTAAGGACCTTTCCAGTTGGGAGAGAATTTTCCTTTGTCCTCATCTTGATGTGGAAAGATCCGTTTCAACACCAGCTGCCCCGGTGTGAACTATCTTGGCTTGACCCTTTTGTTGAAAGCCCTGAACATTCTATTCTGATAAATCTGACTGTGACATACTGCATTCATCCTCTTTCCGTCTATGAGGGATATTTTCTCATAGCGGCTCTTTATCCATTCTGTATCACTGAGTTCAGCTTCTTGGTGGAACATCGGATTGGTAGGTAGCTTATGAGCTACTATGGATGTGATCAACCCTATCATATCGTTGTATGACCATGCAAAGATATCCTCATATTCTTTCAGGAACCGAGTGTACTCTTCTTTCTCTGACAGTGACAAATGGATGCTTATGCGGGTTTCCTTGACGGTTTCAGAATCTCCCAATTTGACTATCTTGGCCTCGTCCATGTTGGACTTGGACTTGTTCTCAAAGTTCTCCACTTCTCTGACAATTTCCTCAGGTATTACGTCCTCATCTTCTATTTCTTCTGAGTCACTATCCTTCTGTTGTGTTGTCTCATTACATGTCACATTCATTGGTTCATCAACATAAGAAAGAGTAATGTTGTAGGGATAAAGATATGAAAGAAAATAGTAATAATAAAACGTCAAGCCATTTAGAATGTCAAACAAAATGATTTCAAATAGTTTTTTTCGAAACGGACAGTGAAAGTATTATTTAAAACAAAATGCCAAAGAGGAAATCATTTTCAAAAGTAAACAATGCTACCAACCTTGCTACCCCGAGACTCGTCGGGACCTTAATGGTTTAGTGGTCCAGTTCTTGAGAGATGATCCCTTCTCCACTGTCTGGATAGTGAGGCCGTCTTCCTCCTTTTCCTCAACTATTACACAACAATCATCATCTTCCAAGAACAAATTCCTCAATGCTTCCAAGGCTTCTTCCTCCTCCGACCCCATATTGTATCGGCCTGATGGAAGGTATGATTCGGGTGCGGCATGGGTTGCTCAAGAGGATAGTATAGACCACGCCATGGTGGCGCCCAATTCCTATATTCCTGCGAAGTATACTGATATCCGATCCTGAAGGTTGTGCCATGGCGCTTCAGCTGTACTGGTTTGGAGATACCTTGAATCTTTTTACCAAGCCCCTTACCAAGTTCATACCCTTCCCATGTCAGTATGCTCTCTATTTTGCTACTCCACCAGTTATCCTTCTCAATTGCGTTAACACGCTCGATGCAATGGTAGGTTTCTCCACCTAACTTCCTTCTGTTTTCTACCACCGGAACAGTCGGACTGGTGTAAATGGGGTTGCTTCCATCTCCATGGATGATCACTTCTTGATGGTTCCATTTAAATTTTACCGCTTGGTGAAAATTAGATGCGACAGCTCCAGTGGCATGTATCCAAGGCCGTCCCAGCAGCAGATTGTAGGAGGCGGATATGTCTAGTACCTGGAATTCAACATCGAACCAGGTAGGACCCATATGCAAGCATAGGTTGGTTTCTCCAATCGTGGCTCTTTGTGACCCATCAAATGCTTTCACATTCATAGATACTGATCGTATTTCATATAGGCCCTTGCTCAACCTCTTCAGAGTTGTCAACGGACATATGTTGAGGCTGGACCCTCCGTCTATTAGAACTCTGGCAATGAACTTACCTTCATATTGCACTGTGATGTGCAGTGCCCTGTTGTGGCTTAATCCTTCAGGTGGAAATTCATCTTCATGGAAGGTGATCTTATGGCTTTCCAACACTTGTCCCACCATATTGGCCATTTCTCCGATAGTAATGTTGTTGGGAACATATGCTTCATTCAGTACCTCTATTAGAGCATCCTATGTGCTTCGAAATTTTGTAGCAACGACAAGATGTATATCTAGGCGGAAGTCTTATTCAGCTGATCAACAACAGAATACTCCCTTGCTTGTACTTTCCTCCAAAGGTCGGCCGGACCAGTTTCAGTGACGGGTTGTTTGTTAGAAGCTTTCTTACTGGTGTCTCCCAAATGTTCAGGTGTGTAAATTCTTCCTGTTCTGGTCATTCCTTGTGCAACTTCGGACTCTTCCATCTTTGCTTTCCCTTTTCTCCAAGCTTCGGCAACACAATCCCAAGGTACATCGTTGGAACTGAAAGGTGGTGTGGATGTAACCGTCACAGTGAAAGGTGTGTATACTTCTACCTCAAACGGAGCAGGTGTAGCTGCAGGTGGTGTCACTTCTACTTCAAAGGGAGCCGGTGCGGCTACCTCAACTTTGACTGGCGGCTGTACATGTACCACAATGGGATTGAGCGTGTTTTTCGGCTTATTAGAATCATCACTTTCCCGAATAAGTCCGATTGATCCCTCGAGATCCCATTCTTCATCAGTTTCTATTACATTGACTCCTTCACCCATATGATCTGGGAGGGGGTTGTTGTTGACATTGGGTGTGGTTTCTTTTGCCTGTATGACCTTGGTATCAAACAGTGTTTGGATCTTATGTTTCAGGGTGCGACATTCATCAATAGTATGCCCCTTCATACCGGAATGGTACGCACATATCCTGTTTGGGTTGCTATTGTGGCGAGTTTTCCATAGCCACGACGAGAATATGGGTGAAATATCCAATAGCTTTTAATCTTTCATACAATTGGTCGATGGGTTCAGCAATAGGGGCGTATTGACTAGGTGGTTTGTGATCAAAATTGGGCCTGGGTTTTTGATAGTTTGGACAAGCTGGAGGTGAATGATAATAGGTTGGTTGGGTATTATAGGTATGCTAGGCGGTAGCGGGTTGAGGATATCTGGGAGGTGAAGGTTGGTATGTGGGTGGAGGTGTTTGGTACACAAATGGAGATTTTGGACCTTGGGCAACCATTACTGTTCCCGCTTCTTTCTTCTTTGATATGCCACCTGATTGTAGTGCTTTATTCGTGGCCTGCAGTGCCTCAATTTGTCACTATTCCACTTTTGATACCTTCCTCGATCCTTTCTCAGAGCTTGATGATATCGGAGAACTTGTGATTCTCTATTACCATTAACCTTTCATAATATTGTGGATCCTGAACCCTGACAAAGAACTTGTTCATTTGTTCTTTATGTAATGCCGGCCTGACTTTCGCTGCTTCTGACCTCCATCGAGTAGCGTACTCGCGGAAAGTCTCAGTGGGCTTCTTCTTGAGATTCTAGATATAGAAGACATCCGGTGCATTTTCCGTGTTGAATCTGAACCTATCCATGAAGTCCGACACCATGCTTACCCAATTAGCCCATTTCTTGGGATTTTGACTTATGTACCAAGATAGAGGGTCTCCAGTAAGGCTTCTCATGAACAGCTTCATGCGAATCTTTTCGTCCATTCCAACCCCTACGATCTTGTCACAGTAAGTTCTCAAATGAACCTTTGATTCACCCGTTCCATCAAACATTTCGAACTTGGGAGGTTTGTAACCCTCTGGAAGTTCCACATTTGGCTGAATGCACAAATTCTCGTAATTCAGACCTTCGATTCCTTTGCCTCCTTCAATACCCTGAACTCGGCTTGTGAGTTTCTTGAGCTCCTCTGCCATGTTCTTAATGAGAAGGTCCTTCTTGGCGGATTCTGGTGTATATGAGATTGGTTAAGTAGAGTGGGGTAAGGTTTCCACGTATATGGGGTTGTTTTGGTGAAGGCCAGGAGTTTGGGTATAGTGGTGATCATTGGTTGAATTTTGGGGATTGAGGATAGGCTGTGGGGTATTCTGAGGAGTATGGTAAGTGGTTTGTGGATATTGAGTCGGGAGATGTTGATGTTGAGGTGGTGTAGGTATGGGTAAAGGATTTTGAGGAGGGGTTGTATATTGGTGGGGTGAGGGAGGATTCAACGGGCGTTGGTTGGGTGTATTCTGAGGAGGTGCCGGGTTTTGGGTATTTGGATAGTTGATATCTGGGACGTTTAGTGTGAGGGAGAGGTTTTCCAAATTACGGACCTGCTCAAGCTCACCTTGTAGTTCAAGTATTTTCTTTCCAAGCCATAAAACCAAGTCATTTGGTGCTGGAGTACTCCGACCATCATAAGTTTCCGCATTCTCAGCATGTGCAGTGTTGTCGCCACTCATATTATCCATATTAGCTTTCCCTTTTCCTTTTGATGCACTTGGAGGAGGAGGAGGTGGAGGGCCTATGGATCTGGTGTGATATGCTGATGATGCCAGTATGCGTGAACCTTAGGGGATGAGAATAATCAAAAAGAAAGAAAAACAAAAGGTAACCAAGTTAGTGAGAGTTCTGAAAAATGTTTGCAGTATTTAAACACATATTGCAGGAATGTAAATTCCTGTCCTAATTTGGGATCCTCGTTGTGCCCGAGGTAGGCCTAGAGACATGTAGATTTGGAGTTTTAATGCCAATAATTGCCTCATTTCATTAACGCAATAAATAAGACGAATCTAAAAAGACAATAAGGTAAGTCACTAATGGAATTTGGCCTTATTACATTTGAAAAGCAAACAAATAAGCCTAATCTACTTGGTCCCAGAAGGACCTTCTCCAGGTCTGGTTCTCTTGGCTCCATCGATCAGGTTCCCAAGGTCGTGCATGTCCAGCAGAAGGTATGCCCTAGCGAGATGTCCTCTCTCGAAACCTTCAGCATTCTGGCAGTCTATGACTCTTTTCCTCATCTTGCCTTCCAACTCTATCGGACCTTGCTCCAAATATTCTACCCTTTCATTCGATCTGGTAGCCATTTCCCTCCATTCATTGATTAGTTCCATATCAGTCTTGTGTTGTTCCAGATGCTCAGCCTTGGACTCGCGAACCCTTTTGTGATGTCTGTTCCCTCGACCGAACCCTGGCTCGACTTATCCTGCTATGCAGTCCTCCAACCATGATGGGTAAAAGTACACATACCCTGCGTGATATCGATCCGGCTCGATGGTGTCCCTTTCCACAATAATCTTCAAGTGCCACATATGTTGAGCTTCACATTTATATGGGATGTCATCATCTTGGAAATTTGTCCTGTAGTGACTTATTTTGGAGACTCGTGGTATAATCTGTTTTCTACCAGCTTGTCTCATGACCCTGATAGGAACATAGAGGTGTATACCTCTTAACCCGAACAACACCAAGTGTGGAGCGTCCCTAGATCGGATGATGAACTTATTGGTGGGGAACCACTCTAACATCCAATGAACCTAGTCCTCAAACAAGTTGTCAAAAAATTGCACCCATTCTGTAGCATTCTCCGGCTGAGCAAACCTATCTGGGATAAAGGTCATTCTTGGGGTGATGAAAGGCTATGTGATCGTTCCACGGCCTTCGCGGAAACTTTTGGCGGTATTGACCTCTCTGGAAATGTTCTAGCAACCAAATTTGTAGTAGCAGATTACAACCCTCGAAGTGTTTGAACCCCTTCTGGCAGCGATCCAAGTCCCGATATATGTCTGCTATAATCATAGGGACAATAGTATATATTTATCCCTCGATTCCCCCGATTAAAGCTTTGGTTACCATGGCCAGTATGGTGTGAATTCTGTCCTTCTTTGCTTGGAAACACTATCATACCCAAGAAGCAGACGATAAACGTGAAAACCCTGCAATGAATCCTACCCAAGGAAGTGATGGAGAACTCGTCATGGAAGATACGGTAGGATTTGCTGTGACTGTATCGTTCATACAGGAAGTCAAAGGGTACATAGGACTTCTTTAGACACACCAAGTCGTCATTCCTTTTCAAACCCATCATTTTCAGAAACCCTCTAGGAGTGTAATTTTCTGGCATCGATAAACCGGTACTGTCCCAAGGTAGTCCAGCGAATCCCCCTATTTCCTCCAAAAGAGGGTTCATTTCTATGTTGCCAAAACGGAACACGACCCCTTCTCCGTCCCAGAACATGCAGTAGCTTCGATCAATATGTTGTTTGGTTGGATATCTAGTAAGGAAGGTAGGTTTCCAAGGACTCTTTTCACATGGTTTTTATCACTTGACGGAAGGTCTTCCCACCAATCTAGCAACAATGGTGGTATGTCACGGACCATGCCGAACCTGGGGACTTCGTGCCTCATTTTCTGCAAAACAAATAGAGTTAGACTCTTTCCCCCTCCAGATTCAGCTATTTATACATGAATGATTAGTATATTGGCACTTATTTTTCCAAAATAATGCACATATCGTGGTTGTGTCCGTTGGGATTATGGAAACCCCAGTAGACTTTGGACAAGGCTTTTCTTAAAGGGTTATTATGTGGACAACATATTAACCCAGGCTAGGTTTGACCATGATGCATGTACATTTATAATCGGAGTAAGGTTTCTATAGAAGTCTAGACTGGTACCCTCAAGCGGACGACTTGAGGGGAAAAGGCACGGAACCATCGGCTGCACCGCTGATCGACTAGTTTTACCGCAAATAAGCCTTTCCAAATTCAAATAGGGTGATATAAGAAGAGCGCAAACACTCATCAAACGTTGCTATGGTATTAATTATGCACGAGTGGTATATGATGTTGAGCATGATTTATGCGATAGAAAATAGCACGTTGTCACGTATTTGCACGATGAAAAAAATGATAAACGGAAATAACTACACATAAAGTGGTAAGGGGAAGGGGTATGCAAGTATAATGGAATAATAAAGACATGTTTAAAGACTAATTCACAAAATCAGGTTCCTTATGGTAAGAGCCTAGAAATATATCCCCAACAGAGTCGCCATGCTGTCACACCCCTTTTTTTCTTGAGAAATCGGGTTTCGACATTTCTGGGACAACTCCTTCTTTTTGGGATTAGGTAAGGGATTCGAAGATTCGCCACCTAATGGATTAAGGTGTGTTAGGGCACCTAGAGCAATTAACTCATAAACCAGTTTGCATCATCAGATATCGGGTAAGAGCTCAAATTACCTCGAGAGGAAGGTGTTAGGCACCCCTCGAGGTCCAGAACGATGGGTCCCGACTGAACTTAAATTAAGAGAATTAGTCTAAAAGTGTCACGACCCAATTTACCCTCCGAAAGGTATCGTGACGGCACCTAGTCTCTATGACTAGGTAAACCTAAAATTTGCGGAAATGACAGAAGCAATAAAATAAAGACAAAAAAGAACTCAAGTAGATATAACGTAGTTGCTCAGCATATACATTTTTACTTCCCAAAACCCGGAATGTTACCATAGTCACAAACTCTGTACTAAATGTAGCTCTATACAATAAAACAATGGAAAAATATACAAGTCTTCTATGCCTATACTAGAGTAGCAGGGGACTCGTGGGATTCTGCAGATGTAGCAGGATTACCTCGCGGTCTCCTGGATGCTGATAGGACGACTCCTAGCCACGATACTGGGTGCTGGTACCTGGATCTGCACATGGAGAAAACATGCGCAGGAAAGGGCGTGAGTACTCCACATTCGGTACTCTGTAAGTGCCAAGCCTAACCCCAGTCAAGTAGTAACGAGGTCAGGTTGAGGCCCTGTTGACTTTGTAAAACAAGTCAATATACAATTTAAAATAGTTAAAAATAGATAAGCAATGATAAGCAGGATTAACGAAAACGGAAAGATTTAATAACAGAAAGAGAGCCCACGGCTCAGCACAACATATATCTCAACAGTAAATGTGCAATGCAGTACACGGGGAAAGCTCATGAATCTCAGTCCGTAGTCCCAATTTAAATATGCTATGCTGTACAAGGGGAAAGCTCCTGGATCTCTATCCGTAGTCCCAATTTAAATATGCATTTCAGTACATGGGAAAAGCTCCCGGATCTCGTTCTGTAGTCCCAATTTAAATATGAAATGCAGTACAAAGGGAAAGCTCCCAGATCTCGGTCCGTAGTCCGAATTTAAATATGCAAGGCACAAGTATGTCAATTATGGCTTAATTAAACAGTCCAGGAAAACAACAGGCAAGAATAGAGTAAAACTACCTAAGCATGATGTGACTAGTAGCAAATAAGGGAAAATCAAGTCAGAACAGGTAGGCATGCTTACTCTTAGGCTATCTACTCAATTAAGATAGGAAACCGTAATATATGAATGAAAATGAACGATTTCATGGGAGTAAAAATAGGATTTTAGCAACAATGACCCGTGTACGCACTCGTCACCTCACGTACACGGCGTCCACGTAACAAAATCAGTATAAAATGCCTAAGGGAAAGTCCCAAACACAGAATTAGGCAAGCNGGGTGGCCCAAATCTATTCAAATCGATTGCATGGTGTAAATATCACTTCAAGGGAACAAAATAGCTAATTATTTATAAGCTAATACGCGAAATTAGGAAATTCGCCAAAAAAGTCCCCCGGGCCCACGACTCGGAATCGGGTAAAATTTATATTTCCCGAACACCCATTCGCTCATGAACCCACTCGAACAAGAATCAACAAAATCCGACGTTTAAATCTCCCTAAATCCTCAGATTTCTACCTGGGAAAATTTTGTCTCATTCTCATGGTTTTTCATCCGATTTAATTGGTTAGATTGAGGAAAATGATAGAGATTAATGATATATAAAGAGATAAAGGTTAGAAAACGTTATCTATGATCCTCCTCTTCAAATCCCACTAAAAATCGCCAAGTTCCGAGCTCACAATCGATTTTCGAATTATGAAATTCAAACCCTCGGATTTTTGGTAAAAACTGCCGAGACATTTCGCACCTGCGACACTGGGATCGCACCTGCGTGCCGTACCTGCGGAAACCCAATTGCAGGTGCGGAAGTTCATTAAGTGGCCTTGGGTCGCACCTGCGGCACCTCTTTCGCACCTGCGTGCCCGTACTTGCGGAAATACCATCGCACGTGCGGAAATTCATTTAATGGCCTGGGGTCTCACCTGCGTGTCCACACCTGCAGAAATATCATCGCAGGTGCGAGACACCAGAACCAGAATGGTTCAGCTGTTTCTCAACTTCTCAAACTCACCCGTTGGGCATCCGAGACAACCTTGAGGTCCCCGGGACCTCAACCAAACCTACCAACTGACCCTAGTACCTTGTTCAAACTTGGTCGAGCCTTAAAAACACATCTCATAACATCAAAATCATCAATTATGCATAGATTCAAGCCTAAGAACTTAGGAAATTTCTAGAATTCACATCCGATGCTGAAACACGTCTAAACGCATCCGAATGACCTCAAATTTTGCACACATGTCATAAATGACATTACAGACCTGCTGTCGCTTTCGAAATTCCATTCCGAGTCCGATATCAAAATCTTACCTATCGACCGAAATCGCCGAAATTCTAACTTTTGCCAATTCAAGCCTAAATCCACAACCGACCTCGAAAACATATTCCGAACACGCTCCTAACCCTGAAATCACCTAACGGAGCTAACAGAGTCGACGAATTCCATTCCGGATCCTTCTTCACACAGCACTAGATACGGCCAGATTTCTAAAGCTAAATTCCACATTTATGGACTATGTGTCCAAAATCACCCCGAATTTCATCACTGAACGCTCCGACAAGTTCCAATAACATAATAGACATGGGAGAAGCGGTTAATAGGGTATCGGGGCGCTAATTCTTAAAACGACCGACCGTGTCGTTACATCTTCCCCCTCTTAAGAAAATTGTTTGTCCTCGAACGAGCATAGAAACATACCTGAATCTGGGAAAAGATGAGGGTACTGACTCCGCATATCCTGCTCGGTCACCCAAGTCTCCTCCTTGACTGGCTGACCCCTCCTCTGAACCTTTACTGACGCAATATCCTTTGACTTGAGCTTTCTGACCTGCCTGTCCAATATAGCCACAAGCTCCTCAACATATGATAGATCCTTGTCCAATTGGACTGAGCTGAAATCCAAGACATGAGTTGGGTCACCGTGATACTTCAGGAGCATGGAGATGTGGAACACCGAATGAACCCCTGCTAGGCTGGGAGGCAGGGCTAGCTCATAAGCAACCTCCCCAACATGTTGCAACAACTCAAAAGTGCCAATAAATCTCAGACTCATCTTGCCTTTCTTCCCGAACCTCATGACACCCTTCATAGGCGATACCCGAAGCAAAACCCGATCACCAGCCATAAATGCCAAGTCACGAACCTTCCGGTCCGCACAGCTCTTCTGCCTGGACTGAGCTGTGTAAAGTCTCTCCTGAATCACCTTCACCTTGTCCAGGGAATCCTGAACCAAGTCTTTACCCAACAATCGGGCCTCGCCCGGCTCAAACCATCCCATGGGAGGCCTTTACCGCCTGCCATACAAAGCCTCATACGGCGCTATCTGAATGCTGGACTGGTAGTTGTTGTTATAAGAAAACTCTGCAAAAGGCAAGTATCGATCCTATGACCCTCCAAAATCCATCACACAGGCACGGAGCATATCCTCGAGAATCTGAATCGTGCGCTCGGACTTCCCGTCTGTCTGAGGGTGAAAAGATGTGCTCAACTCTACCCTGGTGCCTAACTCCTGTTGAACGGCTCTCCAGAACCGTGAGGTGAACTGTGTACCTCTGTCTGAAATGATAGATACTGGAATACCGTGGAGGCGAACAATCTCTCTGATATAAATCTCAGCCAACCTCTCCGATGAATATGTAGTCAGTACTGGAATGAAATGGGCTGATTTGGTCAGCCGATCCATAATCACCCAAATAGCATCATGCTTCCTCAAAGTCCGAGGAAGTCCAACCACAAAGTCCATGGTGATCCTCTCCCACTTCCACTCTGGAAGCTCAATCTGCTGAAATAAGCCTCCCGGTCTCTGATGCTCACATTTGACTTGCTGACAGTTGAGACACTTGGCTACAAACTCCACTATATCCTTCTTCATTCTTCGCCACCAATAGTGTTGTCTCAGATCCTGGTACATCTTCTCGGTACCCGGATGGAAGGAATAGCGCGAACTATGGGCCTCCTCAAGAATCAACTCCTGAATCCCATCCACGTTGGGCACACAGATACGGCCCTGCATCCTCATCGCCCCGTCATCTCCTATAGTCACATCTCTGGCATCATCCCACCGGACTCTATCCTGAAGAACCAAAAGGTGGGGATCATCATACTAGCGATCTCTGATACGGTCATAAAGGGAAGATCGAGCAACCACACAAGCTAATACCCGACAAGGCTTAGAAAGATCCAATCTCACGAACTGACTGGATAAGGACTGAACATCTAAGGCCAGAGGCCTCTCAGCTGCATGAAGGTATGCCAAACTTCCCAAACTCTCCGCCCGGCGACTCAAGGCGTCGACCACCACATTGGCCTTCCCCGGGTGGTATAATATAGTGATGTCATAGTCCTTTAGCAACTCTAACCATCTACGCTGGCGCAAATTTAGATCCTTCTGCCTGAATATGTGCTGCAAACTCCGGTGATCCGTGAATATCTCACAGGGAACACCATATAAATAATGACGCCATATCTTCAGGGCGTGAACAATCGCTGCCAACTCGAGATCATGAACAGGGTAGTTTTTCTCATGGACCTTCAACTGTCTGGACGCGTAGGCAATCACCCTACCGTCCTGCATCAACACCGCTCCCAAGCCAATCCTCGAAGCATCACAATAAACTGTATAGGATCCGGAATCGGTAGGCAAAACCAACACAAGAGCTGTAGCCAGGGCTGTCTTGAGCTTCTGAAATCTCTCCTCACACTCCTCAGTCCATATAAAAGATGCACCTTCTAGGTTAGTCTGGTCATAGGAGCTGAAATGGATGAAAATCCCTCCACAAAATGGCGATAATACCCAGCCAAACCTAGGAAACTGCGGATCTCAGTAGCTGAGGACGGTCTGGGCCAACTCTGTACCGCCTCCACCTTCTTCGGATCTACCTTGATCCCATCCGAAGACACCACGTGGCCTAGGAATGCCACAAAATCAAGCCAAAATTCACACTTAGAAAACTTGGCATACAACTTCTTCTCCCTCAATGTCTGAAGCACGGTCCTCAAGTGTTGCTCATGGTCCTCCTGGGACCTAGAATATACCAGAATGTCATCAATGAACACAATGACGAAAGTATCAAGATAAGGCTGAAATATGATGTGCATCAGGTGCATGAAGGTTGTTGGGGCATTAGTCAGCCCAAATGACATAACAAGGAACTCATAGTGGCTATATCTGGTCGTGAAGGTAGTCTTCGGGATATCCGGTTCCCGAATCTTCAACTGATGATAACTGAACATAGATAAATCTTGGAGAACACCCTAGCACCCTGAAACTAGTCAAATAGATCATCAATGCGAGGCAATAGGTACATGTTCTTCACTGTCACCTTATTCAGCTGCCGGTAGTCAATACACATACGCATCGAGCCATCCTTTTTCTTCATAAATAATACCGGAGCGCCCCAAGGTGATACACTGGGCATGATGAATCCCTTCTCTAGCAACTCATGTAACTGCTCCTTCAACTCCTTCAACTCAGGAGGAGCCATGCGATAAGGAGGAATGGAAATGGGCTGAGTGCCCGGCAACAAATCAATGCCGAAATCAATGTCTCTATCGAGTGGCATACCCGGAAGATCAGCTGGAAATATATCAGAATAGTCCCTGACAACTGGAACTGACTCAGCTGTAGGGGTCTCAGCATTAACATCTCTCACATAAGCCAAATATGCATCACACCCTTTTTCAACCATCTGTTGAGCCTTAAGAAAAGAAATGACTCGGTGGGGAGTATACTCCAAGGAACCTCTCCACTCTAACCTCGGAAATACTGGCATAGCCAGCGTCACAGTATTAGCGTGACAATCAAGAATAGCATAATAGGGAGACAGCCAGTCCATACGCAATATAACATCGAAATCTACCATACTAAGTAGTAGCAAATCAACTTTGGTCTCAAAACCACTGATAGTAATCAAACATGACCAATATACGCGGTCCACAACAAGAGAATCTCCCACTGGAGTAGAAACATAAACAGGGGAACTCAAAGAATCCCGGGCTATCCCCAGATGTGAAGCAAAATAGGAAGACACATATGAATATGTAGACCCTGGGTCAAATAATACCGATACATCCCTATGACAAATGGGAACAATACCTGTAATGACTAAATCTGAAGCAATGGCCTCGGACCGGGCTGGAAGAGCATAGTACCTGGCCTGGCCTCCCCCTCTAGGGCGACCTCGACCTCCCCGACCTCCATCTCGAGCTTCCTGAGGTGGTGGGGTAGCAGCTAGGGCTGGAAGAATAGCTGGAGGACCTGGTGGAAGACGTGGAACCTGATAAGTCTGAGGTGTTGCACCCCTCCTTACTCTGGGGCAATATCTGATCATATGACGAGGGTCACCACACTCAAAACAACCCCTCGGAGGACGTGGCAACCGCTGCTGACTCTGAACCGGCCTGCTGGGCTGGCCAGTGATAGCACCTCGAGCAGGAGGCACCTGAGATACTAGGGTGCATAATAAGGCTCCTGAGGTCTAAGAGGAGCTGGAATACTGCTGGCTGCTGAGAGAGCTGAATGAACATGGCGACTCACAAAACCCCTACCAGAGCGTGCTGCTGGTGCACGGCTCCTGAAAAACAGCCAGTCTCTCGAGACCTCTTGGCCTCTCTCTCCTCCCTGTCCCGGGCTAACATAGTCTCAATCCTCCAGGTAATACTCACGGCCTGCTGGTAAGTAATATCAGTCTCAAGATCTCTGGCCATGCTGGTCCGAATACTAGGGTGGAGTCCCTTAATAAAGCACCGAACCCTCTCTCTGACAGTGACAACCAAAGCTGGTGCATGGCAAGCCAAATCGCTGAAACGGACTGCATACTCTGACACAGTCATGGAACCCTGGCGTAGCTGCTCAAACTCTGCATGCTAAGCATCCCTGAAGCTCTGAGGGACAAACTCAAGTAAGAATATCTCGGAAAACTGAGCCCAAGTAAGTGAAGCTGCCTCGTCCGGGCTACTAAGCTCAAAAGCACGCCACCACTGATAAGCTGCTCTCCTCAGCTGGAAAGAAGTGAAAGAAACCCCACTCGTCTCCATAATACCCATAGTGCGGAGAATGTGATGACACCCCTCAAGAAAACCCAGGGCGTCATCCTAAGCAAGTTCGCTGAACTCAAGTGGGTGGTACTTCTTGTACCTCTCAAGTCGGAGTTGCTCTGCCTCAGGAACAGCTATCCTAGTCTCATGCTGAGCTGGAGCTGCTGGGGGAATAGGAATATACTCTGGAACCTACCCAATATGAACTCTCTGCTCGGGAGTACGGGCTGCGGGAGTTTGTGTCCCTCCTCCGGCCTGGGATATAGCTGGCGCTATCGGGAGTAGACCCGCCTGAGACAGAGTATTGAAGGCACTCAAAAACTGGGCCAACGTCTCCTGGAGATCTGGAGTAACAGTAGGGACCTCATGTGCCCCTCCAATTGTAGCTGTTGGGGGCTCCTCTGCCTCTACTCTAGCCGGTGCTCGGGTTGCACCGCCTGCTCGTCCCCTGCCCCTACCTCTGGTGACTCTGACTGCGGGCTCGGGTACCTGGTCATCAGTACGTCAGTACGGGTACGAACCTTTGGAAAGCAAGAATAGAATAGAGTTAAGAATTTGATGACAACAACTAGCACGGTAAGGAATTCCAAAGAATTTGATTGTTCTAAATAGTTACATAGCCTCCCGAAGATAGATACGGACGTCACCGCACCGATCCACGAGACTCTAATAAATCGGCTTGTGACTTGTGACTCCTATGAACCTAGACGCTCTGATACCAACTTGTCACGGCCCAATTTACACTCCAAAAAGTATCGTGACGACATCTAGTCTCTATGACTATGTAAGCCTAAAATTTGCGAAGACAAAATCAACAAAATAAAGACAGAAAAGAACTCAAGTAGATATAACGTAGTTGCTCAGCATATACATTTTTACTTCCCAAAACCCGAAATGTCACCATAGTCACAAACTCTGTACTAAATGTAGCTCTATACAATGAAACAGTGGAAAATATACAAGTCTTTTATGCCTATACTAGAGTAGCAGGGGACTCGTGGGATTCTGCAGACGCGACAGGATTACCTCGCGGATCTCGGTCCGTAGTCCCAATTTAAATATGCAAGGCACAAGTATGTCAATTATGGCTTAATTAAACAGTCCAGGAAAACAACAAGCAAGAATAGAGTAAAAGTACCTAAGCATGATGTGACTAGTAACAAATAAGGGGAAATCAAGTCAGAACAGGTAGGCATGATTACTCTTAGTCTATCTACTCAATTAAGATAGGAAACAGTAATATATGAATGAAAATGAACGATTTCATGGGAGTAAAAATAGGATTTTAGCAACAATGACTCGTGTATGCACTCGTCACCTCACGTACATGGCGTCCACGTAACAAAATCAGTATAAAATGCCTAAGGGAAAGTCCCCTACACAGAATTAGGCAAGCCACTTACCTTGACTGCGCTAATCAACTCAATACCACTCTCTTGCCACGAGTATCTTACTTCGGGTGACTCAAATTTATTCAAATCGATTGCATGGTGTAAATATCACTTCAAGGTAACAAAATAGCTAATTATTTATAAGCTAATACGCGAAATTAGGAAATTCGCCCAAAAAGTCCCCCGGGCCCACGACTCGAAATCGGGTAAAATTTATATTTCCCGAACACCCGTTCTCTCATGAACCCACTCGAACAAGAATCAACAAAATCCGACGTTTAAATCTCCCTAAATTTTCAGATTTCTACTTGGGAAAATTTTGTCCCATTCTCATGGTTTTTCATCCAATTTCATTGATTAGATTGAGGAAAATGATAGAGATTAATGATATATAAAGGGATTAAGGTTAGAATATGTTACCTATGATCCTCCTCTTCAGATCCCACTGAAAATCGCCAAGTTCCGAGCTCACAATCAATTTTCGAATTATGAAATTCAAACCCTCGAATTTTTGGTATAAAATGCCCCGAAATTTCGCACCTGCGACACTGGGATCGCACCTGCGGAAACCCAATCGCAGGTGCGAAAGTTCATTAAGTGGCCTTGGGTCGCAACTGCAGCACCCCTTTCGCACCTCCGTGCCCGCACCTGCGGAAATACCATCGCAGGTGCGGAAATTCATTTAATGGCCTGGGGTTGCACCTGCGGCACCCCCTTCGCACATGCGTGTTCGCACCTGCAGAAATACCATCGCAGGTGCGAGACACCAGAACCAGAATGGTTCAGCTGTTTCTCAACTTCTCAAACTCACCCGTTGGGCATCCGAAACAACCCCGAGGCCCCCGAGACCTCAAACAAACCTACCAACTGACCGTTGTACCTTGTTCAAACTTGGTCGAGCCTTAAAAACACATATCATAACATCAAAATCATCAATTATGCATAGATTCAAGCCTAAGAACTTAGGAAATTTCTAGAATTCACATCCGATGCCGAAACACGTCTAAACTCATCCGAATGACCTCAAATTTTGCACACAGGTCATAAATGACATTGCGAACCTACTGCCGCTTTCGGAATTCCATTCCGAGCCCGATATCAAAATCTCACCCATTAGCCGAAATTGCCGAAATTCTAACTTTCGCCAATTCAAGCCTAAATCCACAACCGACCTCCAAAACACATTCCGAACACGCTCCTAACCCCGAAATCACCCAACGGAGCTAATGGGGTTGACGGAATTCCATTCTAGATCCATCTTCACACAGCTCTAGCTACGCCCAGATTTCTAAAGCTAAATTCCACATTTATGGACTGTGTGTCCAAAATCACCCCGAATTTCATCACTCAACGCTCCGACAAGTTCCAATAACATAAATAGACATGGGAAAAGAGATTAATAGGGGATCGGGGCACTAATTCTTAAAACGGCCGACCGGGTTGTTACAAAAAGGGAAGAAAAACAATTTGGATAATACAAGTTACTTTAAACAGGATTAAAAGGGATCCTAGGTTTTTTAGCCTATATGATCATTTCATGCAATAATTTGTAACTTCCCCAAGTTGGGGTGTTACTCGTAGAATTAGCGGACGGGCTATCATCTCCTTACTACCCAATTACTATCTTTCAGTTGTTACCTAAGCGTTCTAATAGCTTCTAGCTCGTTCCTTATGTGTGCACTACTCGTCCCTTACCTATGGCCCTGGAGGTGTTAGTACCTCTATTTAGGATGGTTCTAGACCAATCTATGTTACTTAAAATGAGAAATCTAGGCGACAAAAAAAAGACAAATAGGACTTTCAAATAAACAAATAAGGGCTCAAATTGACCTTCACACATAAACAACAAAAGCACGCAATTGAATCAGCAAACTTCGTTAATTTTAGGATCTTATAGGCAGGATATCTATATGAGCAGAAACAGAATATAAAGATAGTTTTATTAAGGCGAGCATTGTGACCTATTTGTTTGCCTACTGATTTTATTCAGCGTGAATCTGGGCATTCCAAGCAGGTAATATGTCACAATTTTAAGCCCAGAATCATTAATGAGTCCTACAGATTGCCTAAGTGATGGCCAGATTGGTTTCAGAATTGATTAACAGAATCCTATAGGAATGATTTCTACGAGTTTACAATTACAGACCTATAAACATGGTTTCTAAGTGTAATACTGATTTTAACTCATAAAGACAGGTTTTTTATTCCTTTTAAATCCTATAGGCATGATTTCTAATTTTTGACTCGATTTAAACCCCTGTAGGCATGATATCTATTAGTTTAAAAATTGATTTCACCCTATAGGCATGATATCTATTAGTTTAAATCCTATAAGCATGATTTCTAAGTTTGAAACTGATTTTTTTATTCCTATAGGCTTGGTATCTATTAACCGTATGTGGGCAGAAATTAAGCAGATTGCTAGGAAAAGATTATTATTTCAAACAAACAGGATCCTATAGACATGTTCACTAATGTACGTTTTGTTTAAAATATGTGTGGATCCTATGAACAGGATTTCTAATGCAGAATTAAACGAAAAGTCCTATAAACAGGATCTCTAGTATGCAAATGTGAAAACACAGAATCAAAATAAAGCAGGAAAATCCTATAGGCAGGATCTCTAAACACAGTCGAGTACTCACATAATTCAATCAGCACAATTAAATCCTATAGGCAGGATTTCTACCGAGTATTTTTGACACAAATATAAGAAAAACTCCACAGCTTTTACTAATTAAGCCCAAATCTGTTATTACAGATATTATTACAGCCCAGAGTATTGAAGGAATTACATAATAGTAACAATTATACTATAGGGAGCCTTCATATGCCCAATCTAAACCAGAAACCAGGCCTGCAAACATAACAACTTGGGAGCATAGTAGTGATCCATCCATGGTACATTAAAATCAGGCTTCCAGTGTGTCAAAGTTCCCAAGGGCCTCAAGGACCCCGGGAAATTCTCACACCAGAACCACATTCAGAAAGATAACTCATAAAAGGTTGGAAGACCAACCTCAATGTGTCAGAGTTCAAAGGAGTCTCAAGGACCCTAGGCAGTGCTCACACTGGGGGTGGTGAGAACCTAAATGACCAAGAGTAGGAGTTTCAAACCCAGTGCATAAAGAGTAAGGGGACATGTTTAAAAAAATAGTTCAACTTCAGAAGCAAGCAAATTCAGAATACAGAATTGCAAACAGAACTGCACCAAGAAACAAACAAAGTTCATGTTCAACATGTATTTCAAGCAGTTTGGCATGTGATTAGGTTAAATATTAAAGCAGTCATGGCTTGAACACAGAGACAGAAACAGACTGGACTTATAACATATGATTACATGCTTACAGTGTCTGGCAAAGTTCAAAATCAGACTTGAACATTAAGCTAACTTAGGGAAGAGGAATTACATTATTGGAAGTAACTTAGTTTATCATTATCACTAAGTGGGATCATGTAGTCATATAGAAAGCAGAATCATACTGAAGATTTAAATAGACTAATCGAATAAAGCATATAGAACATAATAGAATAATAGGAGTTAAGGCATACCCGTTGAGAATAAAGCAAACAGGAGTGGAATAGCAGTTTAAGTTCCAGAGAATCTGGCCTTGGCTTCCAGCCAGCCAAATAGTGCAGAAATAAGAACAATAGAACAAAGAGAGAGCTTAAGTTTTTTTTTTTTTTTTTTGAGAAACAGAAAGTTGTAAAGTTGTTCAGCGAAAAAGTTATTTCTTAAGGGGTTTTAAAGGGTGTTGAAAGTCAGAACAAGGAAGGGGCTTTTATAGCACACAATGAAGCAAACTAATAAGTTAAGGAATCAGTCATACACAAGTAAGGTATGAAAATCAATTAACAATCAATTAAGGTCAGCATGGATCAATCAACAGGACAGAATCGAGAAAGGTACTACTTAATTTAAGGAAAAATCTTATTTGGAATCAATTAGTAGTTAAGAGCTAGGTTAAATAAGGTAAGAAATAAGTCCAAAAAATCAATTATAAGTCGGCTCTAATAATCAAACCATAAAAATCAACCTAGTAATGGAATTAAGGAAAATAACACAAGTTATTAATCACATATTAGTTTAAATAAGGTAAGAATAAGTGAAGTCCAATAAGGAAATATTGGTATTAAAGGAAAGCTGATTTCAAACCCTAATCAATTAACACTTAATTGATAAAATTAAAGGCAAGCCAGTAGAAACAATACTAAATAATTGTAACCCTAAGAGGTAGACATATAGATGAACTAATTAAAGCAAGTAAAAATCAGTCGAAAAGTAAATAAGAAAACCAGAGATGAAACCTTTAAATGTTAAAACATTTTCTTGCAAAAAACCGTCAGAACCAAAACCCTAGTTTTAGGGTAAAAATCGGTCATAAAATAATATAAGCTGTAAGAAACAGAAATATCAAAATTTAAAAGGGGAAATACCAAAACAAACACTAAATCATTTCAGATCTAACAAGATCTAAGCAGATTTATCCAGGAAATAGCCAGGTTCATAGAAAAATAAAGAGAAGTGAACCAAATCTGGTCTGAACCAGATATTTGAAATCATAAAATACGAAAACAGTCGTACTCACAGGTATCGGAGTGAACATAGGCGGAATAATCGAGATATGAGAGACTTTGAACCAGATTTGGTTCGAGTCTCTTGAGATTCACATCAAGTAACATAAAAATTGTATAACCAGTAGAGAGATGAAACCAAATAAGGCAGGGGATCGAAGGAAAATCCCATGAATCAAGCGGGAATGTGTGACGACGGGGCTAGGGTTTGAGAGGGTGAGAGAGAAGAGAGGAGAGTATCCAAGGACGGCGGTTTGGGGGAAATGAAGGTAGGGTTTTGGGTCTTGGTATATTAAAAAGGAAGGTTGATTTAGGGTCGTTGATGTTCTGAGATCAACAGCCAGGATTAGATATAAGTAGGGCGGGTTATTGGACGAATATGGGTAATTGGGTCAGGGTGATGGGTATTGAATTATTAGGTTGTTGGACTGATAGGGTATTAGGATATTGGGTATGTCCGAAAAATTTAATAAAAGGGGCTATGTTTTAAATACCCACTTAAATTAATAAAATAATTAATAAATGATGAAAAATGCTATTTGTATATGAAAAATGATTTAAAATAACAACTTAATATTATAAGAATATAAAAATTCATTTTCCGTGTAAATAAAGTAATTATGCATGCACGGGCTATTATTGCAAAGTTATTGTAATTATAACCTAAAGATGTAAATATAATTATGCATAAAATGATTAAAGTTTAATATAAATATAAATAAAAATTAAGTAATAAAATTATTATAAAACCATTTGTGACGCAATTAATAATTATTTAGATAATAAAATGCTGGAATAAATTAATTAAAAATCCTTTAAAATTACAAAAAATTATGAAAAAATACTAGTTGATGCTCATGCATTATTTTAAAAGTAAATATGTATTTTTGAAATATATATGAAAAAAATTGGTTATCAACAAGAGATAATTTGGACGATAACCCAGGTTTATCTTTGATAGCCTCCATGATGAAGTCCTTCAATTTCTCAACGGGAATTAGACCTTCAGCAGAGACTTGGATCTCCTTAGTTGTCGTTACTTGCTTTTCGGAGTCCCATTTCTCTTGTAACCTCTGAAGATTTAAAGGTGTTTGTATAGATTCTCCTTCTATTATGTTATCTAACCTATTTGTTAAATTTGAAAGTTTAGCATCTTGATCTTGCACGCGCTTTGACAAGGCTTCAACTGCTTTCGTCAAATTTGTGATTTGTTCCTCTACGGTAGAAGCTTTAATAACCATTGCTTGCATGATGTCCGTAGATGATGAAGAATGAAACAGATCATTATTGGGATAGAGCTTGAATGTCGTATTATTGGAGACTAAAGTAGACCATGTGCTCAAGTCATCATCATAAGCTTGCATGAAAGGTTTCTCAGACTTAGATAAACAAAGTTGGGAGAGAACCTTTTCGATCCTTTTTGCGACATCGTTCCCTTTTTGGGTCGTGCTTGTAGAGGATCTTGCTCCTTTTGAAGATGAAGATCCAAAAATAGGGGTTGACGTGGACGACACTTGGAGTGCTTGTTGTCCTAAAGATCTTGTTTTACTCCTTGTAACTGGCCGAAAACTTCCAAAGGTAACATCGAGGATGCTTTCCACATTAGCATATAACTTGGAATTAGCAGCCTCACTGGAAGTTGATCTGGAGTTAATTTTCTGTGAAACCATTTTGATATTCTTGAACTTTAGTGATTGAAAAGTTGAGATGAGAGGTAGAAATTGTCCCACCGGGCATGCCATAAATTGTAGACAATAAAATTGTGTCGAGAAAATAAAATCAAGACTGAAAATATTGCAACAATCATAGTATTTTATTTCAAATAATTTGAGTGTACAATCTCTATGAATCCTCTGATTCTTCTTTCCAATAGTAAATAAATTCAAGGGCATTTGAGCTTGATCTCGAATCTATATTTGTTGCCATGAACGATGATCTTGGATTCAACTAGCACGAATTTTGATTTGAACTCGTACTCCTTGAATCTTGACTTGTTCTTCGTTCTTGAGCTTGAACTTGATTTCTTGAACTTGAACTTGATTGCTTGAAGCTTGAAACTTGTAAAGAAATTTACGGCGTTTGATCCACAAGCTCTCTCTTGCTTCTTGTTACAACTTCTGGTGTCTTTTATGGGTTATGAAGACCCCTATTTATAGTTGTGGGAGGGAAGAGTTATGATAAGAACAAACTCTTTCCGACGAATCAAATTGTAGTGTGACAAGGCCGCATTTGATTGAGCAGAACATATCACTTGCACACGTGGCACGGTTTCATTGGCCTTTTAATGTAACCTGGCATGCCTTGTCATTTTGACACGTGGCATGATCTCATTGGCTCTTCTGTTTGACTTGGAGTGCCGCGTCATTTGACAAGTGTTACCAAACTGAGCCTTTAGGAAGATGGCATATTGGGCCTAATGAATTTGGCTCATCATTTGTAACCCACCTAAATGGGCTAGCCCAATGGATAAAGATTCATTTATTTAGCCCATATATATTGGACTTATATATATAATTTCATTATATTAGCCCATAATATTTATTTGGACCAATAAAATTCATATGCCTACACTTTTTTCCTTTTATAGTGAAAACTCTACTTTTGGATTAAAAATAATAAATATTATTTTTTAAATACCTATAAACCTATTATTTATAAATAAATAAAAAGTGGGTTAAACCTATTATTTATAAAAAAAAAAGTGGGTTTGGGCGCCTAAGGCACAAGCCTTACTGCTCCACACATTAGAGCCGGCCCTGATTCCACCCAATGGCGATGGCGGGGACACTCCAAATCCTATTCCTCAACCCTCAGAATGGGCGGCGTTCTCATCTTCAGACAATCCAAACTCACTTCCCTTTTTCCAAAATTAGCAGCAACAGGTCACAGCTTCTCATTAGAGCCACTTCACAACACTCAAATCAGGTGAACTTTCCTCCTTTCCTTTCCTTTCCTTTATTATTATGTTCGTAGGTGCTCCGATGTTAAAATTGATTTGATTGTAAAAACTGTGCAAATCAACTGTTAAAACAGTTTATTAACTTTTCAGCTGATTGCTTTTATGGTATTTTCCAGGGAAGTGGTAGTGGAGACCAGCTTCCACGAGCTACTGCAAAATCAAACTCAAATTGGGTAAAACCAATTTGGGGTTTTGTATCAAACAATTTTTTGCCTTTAGCTTTAATTGGTGGAGTAGCATTAGGGCTTGTTAATCCTACACTTGGTTGTCTTGCTGATAAATATTATCTGTCCAAAATTAGTACCTTTGGGATATTTATAATCTCAGGTCTCACATTACGTAGTGATGAAATAGGTGCTGCTGCTGAAGCTTGGCCTGTTGGTATTTTTGGTCTTGTTTCCATTTTGTTCTTCACTCCTTTATTTTCCAAGATTATTCTGCTTCTAAAGCTTCAACCTCAAGAATTCGTCACAGGGTTGGCTATATTTAGCTGTATGCCCACGACACTATCTAGTGGAGTGGCACTAACTCGGTTAGCAGGAGGAAACTCTGCTCTTGCTCTTGCGATGACATTAATATCGAACCTTTTAGGAATTCTGATTGTACCTTTTTCGATCTCCAAGCTCATAGCTACTGGGGTTGGTGTGTCTGTCCCGGCTGAGCAGTTGTTTAGAAGCCTTGTTTTCACTCTTCTAGTTCCTCTTATCATAGGGAAGGCATTACGAGAATGTTTTAAAAGTGTGGCTGAGTTTTCTGATCGAAATCGTAAGCTTTTAGCAATGATGAATTCTCTCCTCTTAAGTTTAGCGCCATTTATACAAGTGAGCAGATCGAGGTCACTGCTTTTATTGGTTAAGCCGGAAGTTTTTCTTCTGGCTGTTGTGTTAGGAGTGCTTTTGCATCTCATCCTCTTTGCTTTTAATGCTCTGGCATTAACATTACTTTCCACTACTTCAACATCTTTTTCAAAGAAGGAAAATATTAGTGCTCTTTTAATTGTTGCAAGCCAGAAAACGTTACCTGTAATGATAGCAGTTGTGGAACAGCTCGGAAATGCTCTTGGTGAATCTGGTTTACTGGTTCTTCCATGCATAGCAGCACATTTGAACCAGATCATCTTGGACTCTTTGTTGGTGAACTTTTGGCTTCAAAAAGGGCGTGCTTCGGATAATTTGAAGACTGCTTAAAATAATCTCAAGTTCCCTGCCGATGGTGGATGCTGCACACAAGAAGGAATAATTCACATGTAAGTCATTGAAGTCTAGAAGTTCTAATAGGCGATACTTATTTTTCTGATTAAGTTCTGATGGTACTAGCCCCGTTAACCTGGAAAAATCATCCGTATAATCTCTCTTTGATAGTGTAGCTGATGCAAAATAACTATCTTATTGAATTTAACAATACTTATGTTTCACACAAAAAGAATAAAAACACGGCCCTCAAACTTGCCCCTTCTTTTCATTTAGATATCTGTACCAAGGGTTGTACCTATTGAACACCTGAACTCAAGCAAAATTGTGTCTATTAGACACGTCTTGCACAGTTTTTGGCACAGCCTTAGAGCGTGTTGCCAAACGCCTCCTATGTAGAAAATTTAACCAATAAAAACATTCCACCTTTCTAACTTAACTCATCAGACTATAGAAAAATGTCAACCTGCACGTTTTCTGGGGGAGAAGTTCTGGTTCAGCAAAAGCTTAAAGAGGTAAACTCCCAAATTCCATCCTTTCCTACTTCAATTCGTCCAATCAAACTCAAGACCATTTTAGGCTCCAACAACCCCCACCCTCCTCGCCGTTGCAAAACTCAGTCTTAAGTCCCACTTGTTCCTCATCTATTAAACCCACAATCAACACTGCTCCATCTCCGTCAGTCAACAACAACAACTACAACAAATCCAGTGTACGCAGACCTTACCCTTACCTTGTGTAGGTAGAGAGGCTGTTTCCGATACACTCTTCGGTTTAGGAAAAGCATATTTCCATCTCCGTCGGTTGTGGTCATTAGAACTCCTCAGATGCAAAAAAACCCTTTGACACTCCATAAGAAAGTTTCTAACAAGACCACCCTATACCGGCCATGAAATATTTATGGTGGGGTTTTAGTTTCTGATGGTTTATTTTGGGGAGAAGAGTAAAAAAGAAAAATAAAGAAACAGCCAAGAACCGAGGAAAGAAGTGGGTGGGAATACAAGTGAAAAACAGTCTTGTAATTGTTGTTTTCATGTTAATTAGTTTAGTTATCTTGTTTTCATGTAAATGTTTCAGGACATTCTTATGAATCTGTTTGTTGTTATTTTCTTCGAAAAAATGTGTTTGTTTACTTGGTTTATCAAGCAAGCTCTCATGCTTAATGGGAGTGTTATGAAGAGAGAAGAAGTAAACGAACAAAAAAAAGAAAATAAATTAATCGCATGCTTTCAAAGGAAGTCTAAACGCGAAATTAATCGCACTCAGCATAATTGAAAGCAGTCTCATGCTTACAAAGGAAGTCTAACAGCCCGTCTGGCCATGAATTTTTTTTTAATTTTCACTTGATGTATTTTGGAATTTTTCAAAAATTTGAAAAACTTTCACTCACAAAAATTCGAAAATAACCCAAAATTATATGCATGTTTAAATACAACTCTAATTTTCAACTACCATTTTCACTTAAATTTTTTATTTTTTATTTTACTTTTTTTGGAATTTTACAATTCTTATGTCCAAACGCCCACTAAGATACTCACTTTGTCATGTCCGTAGTTCGTGTTTAGTAGAAATCTTTTGTAAAGTTCAAGCTTTCAATAGATACAACCCTTAGTTTAGGTGTTTAATAAAAACTTTTGCAAGTTTGCAGGGCCACATATGTATTAAGACTTAACCAACTTTCTTGGATATTTAATATGAAGTGTCTTTAGCTGTCTTTTAAGGTCCGAAAAAGTCTAGCGTATATTAAAAGAGAATTTACATTGTTATGCAAAAACTAATATTAGCAGGTTTGCGTAGATGCATAATAATTGGTAGTATGTTGCAAGAACCCTTCATTTGTCTCGATGTATTCGTGTCGAATGGAGGATTTGGGTACTTCGTGTAAATATTCATTGGATTTATTGTCGAAAGCTGGTCTTTCTGCATGCAAAAATCTACACTTTTCTACTTGACTAATTATTGTCTCCTTTAAAATACACTAAAGTAAGCAAGAAATTTGACGTACCCGTCCCATTTTAAACATAACGGTAATACGATTTTGAGAAGAAACATTGAGGCATATTATTTAAAAAATAAACGAAGTACGTATTATCATAGACGCTTCAAAAATTGATTCTTATCTTACATGGCTGAATATAATGAAAATGAAAGGAAAAAAATAATAGGGGAAAAGAAAAAGAATGCATGATAGGAAAGGAAGGGTAATTATTCAAAACAACACTTGACGTATCACAACCGTTGAAAAATCATCATCTCTTCAAAATAATACGATCACGAGCAATCTTCACCGTCCAATATCTAAAGTTACAACCAAAATACAAACAAGGAAACTCCAATAACCAGCACTCTCATGCCATGCATAGCAATACTTAATTCAGCACCTGAAGCATCCGCCGGCGAGTCATCACTACCGGAACTAGGACTCAAGGCCGCCGGAGACTTCCTCTTTGACTTCAACGTGGCCGGAGCCGGTGCCGTCGCCGGAGCAGGAGCAGCAAATATACTCAAAGGTTGAAGCACTTTATCAACCTGACAAGAAGATAATTAGAAGATATGAGAATTGTAATAGTTATTCTTGAAAATGTGATACAAACATTGAAATCTACAAAAATTGATTTTAAGAAATGCGAGGAATTTGGATATATGCAGCTTAATAAGTTTTTTGAAATTTCAATATGAACTTTACATTCTACAACCAAATTTTTGTACATTAGTGAAGAGTTAATTTACTTCTCAAAATGTATCAAAGTCAGTTAACATTTTCGAGTTATTTTTGTCTATCAATATTTTACTCTTGGCTGTGTTTGATATGACAGAAATTATTTTTCAGAAAATGTTCTTGGAAATATGACTTTACTGCCTAAACAATATTTTCATGGAAGATGTTTTCCGATTTGGGGAGTGAAAAATATTTTTCGAAAAAAAAAACATTTATTGAAGATTCATAATAATATTAGCAAAGGAATAGTGTTTTAATTATATTTTTCTAATAACAAAGATTGACAATCCTAAGTGCCGGTTAAAATAGTGAACTGAAATTAAGAATTGAGATACTTCGCCCAAAGTGAGGAAAGACAAAGAAAAAATTTTCTTGCTACCAAACACAGCCTTGGTCGTCGTGCTTATACAATAATAACAATTCAAACCTGATAAACTGCAAGCTGACCATCAGTGTAAATTGTGTTAGCCACAGTAGCATCATCAACACCGGTGGATACATTCACTTGGTTGCCGGAAGTCGTCACATTTAACGGAAAATCTCCCGGACTAGCATCTCCGGCTTGTGTTCTTAACGGATTACTAACAGTTTGAAACTGAGTCATAGAAATAAAGTTTGGAAGAACATGGAATTGTACCAACTGAACTTGCTGTTGAGCACTTAAAGAATTTATAGTGCCAGATTTAAGGTTAGAAAAAGCATTATCAGTTGGTGCAAAAAGAGTCATTCCTTGATTAGAATTGTTGAGTTGTGTATTGATTTGATCACCAACTTGTGTTACTTTCATTAGTCTGATTAAAGTGGTGAATTGGCCAGCTTTTTCTAGGATTTTTGTTATATTGGTTGGTCCAGAGGGAGCTGGGGCTGTAGCAGTTTGAGCTTGAGTTAAGGTGGAAAATTGGAGAATAATAAGTAAAAAGAGTGAAAGAGACGAAAAAATATGGTGTTTCATATTTCAAGAATGGAATGGTTGGAGTTGGAATATGGAGTAGGGAAGTTTGAACTTTAAAAGGAGAATGATGTGGTATTGGGTTCTAATAGAGAAGAAGACTAGGGCTTTTATGGATTGGAAAGAATGTGTTAGGTGAGTGGGAGAAGGCATTATACTTCTTATACAAATTACTAATTTTAGTTACCTAATCGTCTATCATAAATTAATTCATGACAAGGAAAATATACATAAGTGGTTCTAGAATTAAATCTAATAGATTCGCGTTACTAAAAAAGAGAAGATTGACTGCCAAAACCGATCGATATTGGTCGGTAATTGGCAAAAATCGACTGAAAACCGATATATTTGTGGCGGTCGGTAATCGTAAAATCGACCGACTTCGATCACTAGTTAATTAAATTTCCAAAAAAAAAAATTGCCGAAAATACTGACCGAAGTCGGTCGGTATTTTTAATTATGTTACTAAAAAATACACCAATCTGGGAATTGAACCAGGGTTTATATTGTGGCAAGATACTATTATACCACTAGACCATTGGTGTATTTTGTTTTAAAATTATCTTTTATTTTATTTAAACTCTTTAATTACATTTTATGTTGGTGCATATAAGTTAAAATCTGTTTCTTCCGTTTCAATTTGTTCGGCATAGTTTGACTCATGAAGCAGTTTGAGAAAAAAGAGAAAGATTTTTGAATGAATCATAATATTTGTGTGGAAGCTACAAGGCTTTAGAAATATGTAATTTTAAACCCGTGATAATATTTAAGTGGCCATAAAAAATTTTCATTAAGAAAATAAAAATGCGTCATTTATTTTGAAATAAATTAATAAAAAAATAGTGTCAAATAAATTGAAACGGAGAAAGTAATAAAATAGCATCCCTTAACATTGAAGTTTGGTGGGAAGTTACAATTGCAGTGGTTACAAAAAGGGAAAAATCTCCACATTTTTTCTAAGACTAACCATTGAATATTGAAAGAGAGAGTTGGAATGGAAAAGGTGGGGCTTGGGGGGGTGGGTGGGGGGGGGG
>ML407799.1:39340-63822 GCA_005239525.1 Nicotiana knightiana | reverse complement strand
GTATTTAAAAGGGGTTTGGGCTAATGTTTGAGGGGTTAGGTCCGAAAATTGAAGAAATTAAATGGGACTATTTGTTAAATACCCACTTAGTTGATAAAATAATTTGTAAAAATAGTTAATAAATGATAAAAATTGATTTTTATGCATAGAAATGTTTTAAAATTATTATTCGATATTTTAAAAATACAATGAGCCATTTTTTGGTTAAATAATGCAATAATGTACGTATGGGCTATAATTGCAAAGTTATTACAATTGTAACACAAAAATATAAATGTGGCTATTTGTGCAAATATTTCGAGCTTAGTATGACCATAAATAGCAAAATTAAATCATGAAATGTTTTAAAGTCATTTGTGATGCAATTTTGTAATTATTTATATAAATAAAATACTGTGATAAATTAATTTAAAAATTTAGAAATTATGGAAAAATATCAATTGATGCTAATGCATAGTTTTGAAGGTATATATGCATTTAAAAATATTATAGGAAAAAATTGGGTGTCAACAACTGCCCCTCTTTACCCGGGAAGGATGGAAGAGTTGTTGGGTAAAGATATGATGACCAATTTTGACCGAGCGAGATGGTTTGAGAGATTTAGGCCGCACGCTGGTCTCTGAGATGCTTACATATCTCTGGTTTTACAGGAATCAGGTCGTGTGTAGTTCTAGATTCATCAGCGGAATATATCTATGAAGTCATCACAAGAACGGACACGAGGTTTTGGAATAAGTGAAGAATGGTTTTGGTGAGAGATCAGGTTTGAGATAGTTCGAAGGAATCGGAGCGGGATTGCTCCTGTCGGGATAACGGTTTCTCATCGGGCTACTTGCAAGCAAAGAGATGCTGCAAGCATATATTTATGCGGAAATTAAAACATGATGCAAATTCCCTTCAGACTATGAGAATTGTCTTCGGACGGTTGAGGATGACGTCCTTAGACCATGATGTCCTGGGCCATGAATTATTAAGTGAGGGATTCGCAGGCCATGAAATAATGTTCTCGGGCCATGAAAATGGTGCCTCCGAACCATGACGCATTTGAATAATGATATGCAAATTTGAGAGATCCTCAGGCCATGGCATGGTGTCTTTTGGCTATGAGGATGATGCTTTTAGACTATGACTCCTTTGGACAAGTTTGGTGATATTTCAGTCCATGAGATACAATAATATGAGGTCAAAAGCAACAAGACAAGGCTTAGTCTTGTGAAGTTGAGGGTAGAGCTTAGCACGAAAGAAGAGCAAAATAGGTAGTTTCGGAGAGACAACGCTTAGTCTCGACAAAATACAAATAGGAGGCAGAGCTTAGCCTCATGAAAATATGGAGGTAGAGCTTAACCTCATGCAAGATGTGGGACAGTGCTTAGTCCCATGCAAAGTGAAGGCAGAGCTTAGCCTTATGCAAATATGGAGGCAAGGCTTAGCCTTATGCAGATGGAGAAAGAGCTTAGTCTCATGCAAAATTCGGGACAGGGCTTAGTCCCATGCAGGTGAAGGCAGAGCTTAGCCTTATGCAAATATGGAGGCAGGTCTTAGCCTCATGCAGATGGAGACATATCTTAGTCTCATGCAAGATTCGGGACAGGGCTTAGTCCCATGCAGGTGAAGGCAGAGCTTAGCCTTATGCAAATATGGAGGCAGGTCTTAGCCTCATGCAGATGGAGACATATCTTAGTCTCATGCAAGATTCGGGACAGGGCTTAGTCCCATGCAGATGGAAGCCAATGCTTAGCCTTATGTAGATATGGAGGCAGGGCTTAGCCTCATGCGGATGGAGACAGAGCTTAGTTTCATGCAAGATTCGAGACATGGCTTAGTCCCATGCAGATGGAAGGCAGTGCTTAGCCTGATGCAAATGGAGGCAGAGCTTAGCCTCATGCAAATGGAGATAGAGCTTAGTCTCATGCAAGATTCGGGGCAGGGCTTAGTCCCATGCAGATGGAAGGTAGTGCTTAGCCTTATGCATATGGAGGCAGGGCTTAGCCTCATGCGGATGGAGACAGAGCTTAGTCTCATGCAAGATTCGGGACAGGGTTTAGTCCGATTCAGATGGAAGGCAGTGCTTAGCCTGATGCAAATGGAGGCAGGGCTTAGCCTCATGCAAATGGAGACAGATCTTAGTCTCATGCAAAAATAGAATAAATAGCAGATGATAGCAGAGTTTTCTTAGCTGGTAGTAGATTTCAGTATCGCGGTTGTTATGAAGATTGTGACTTTGGGGCATGTTTATTTTCATTCCTGCAACCAAAGAAAAATTGTGAGTTCTGTAAAAGGGGAGGTCAATTCGTGCCTCCATCGGATCGCTTGCTTTGTCTGAAGATCCTATTCAAATCATTGGGGGTAGAATTTCTAAACAGAGTTATTTCAAAGCAAGCATGCGTAGTTTTCAAAGTCATAGTAAAAAATATGTTTTTTAGAAAATTGGTTAGATGAACCAGTGACTATGACACAATCTGAGACATTGTGACTTCTCCTTCCATAGAATTTTGAGGGTCCTCCTCAAAATTATGCCCCAGTTAGACGGACAAACATTTCTGACTGTTGTATATGTTGTGATCGGCTGAACTTGCTTTAGAATTTTGAGGGTCCTCCTCAAAATTCTGCCCCAGTTTTTGATGGTGGGAAAATAAAAATTTTATTGAATATTGACCGAACCCACATGGCTGCCTACGTATCCCCTCTTAAACATGAATCAGGTCGAGCGTAGTTCAATTTACATCATTTGCGAAAACATAAAAAATTACACATAGTATCGCTTGACTGCATCTGAATTGATTGGTTTTGGCCAGACTTCTCCGTCCATTTCTGCGAGTATGAGGGCTCCTCCCGTCAATACTTTGTGAACCATGGAAGTACCTTGCTAGTTGGGGGAGAATTTCCTTTTGGCTTCATCTTGATGCGGGAAGATCTTCTTCAACACCAGCTGCACCGGTGTGAACTGTCTTGGCTTGAACCTTTTGTTGAAATCTCTGGACATTTTGTTCTGATAAAGTTGGCCGTGACATACTGCATTCATCCTCTTTATGTCTATGAGGACTAGCTGCTCATAACGGTTCCTTATCCATTCTGCATCGCTGAGCTCGACTTCCTGTATGATCCTCAAAGAAGGAATCTCCACTTTGGCAGGAATAACAGCTTCAGTACCATAAACTAGTAAGTAGGGAGTTGCCCCGGTTGATGTGCAGACGGTGGTACAGTATCCCAGTAAAGCAAATGGTAGCTTCTCGTGCCATTGTTTGTGATTTTCTACCATCTTTCTCAGTATCTTCTTGATATTCTTGTTGGTGGCTTCTACAGCTCCTTTCATCTGAGGTCTATAGGCTGTGGAATTCTTGTGCTTGATTTTGAAGGTCTCACACATGGCTTTCATCAAATCGCTATTGAGATTGGCGGCATTGTCAGTGATGATGGATTTCAAAACTCCGAATCAGCAAACAATCCGGTCGCGGACAAAATCTGCCACGACTTTCTTAGTAACTGCCTTGTAAGATGCTGCTACGACCTATTTGGTGAAGTAATCAATAGCTACCAATATGAACCGATGCCCATTTGAGGCGGTGGGATCGATTGGACCAATGACATCCATTCCCCAGGCGGAAAATGGCCAAGGTGAGCTTGTTGCATTGAGCTCATTTGGCGGCACTTTTATCATATCTGCATGTACTTGACATTGGTAGCATTTTTGGACATACCAGATGCAATTTGTCTCCATGGTCATCCAGAAATAACCGGCCCTGAGTATCTTCTAGACCAAGACAACCATTCATATGCAGGCCGCAGGTTCCGGCATGTATCTCTTCTAGCAACTTAGAAGCTTCTTTCGTGTCGACGCACCTCAACAATCCCAAATCAGGAGTTTTTCTATATAGGGTTCCTCCGCGGTGGAAGAAATTGTTGGACAATCTCCGAAGCGTGCGTTTCTGAGTATGGTTTGCATGCTCCGGGTATTCCCCTTTTGTCGGATACCTTTTGATGTCGTGGAACCAAGGCTTCCCATCTGTTTCTTCTTCAACATGAGCACAATATGCCGGCTGACTATGGATCCTTATTGGGATAGAATCAATGAAGTTCTTGTCTGGATGTTGTATCATTGATGACAAAGTGGCCAATGTATCGGCAAACTCGTTCTGAACCCTGGGAACATGCCGAAACTCTATCTTCGTGAACCTCTTTCTCAATTCCTGCAAATGATGCAGATATGGCAGTATCTTGGAATTCTTGGTGGCCATTTTCCTTGTACCTGGTGCACAAGAAAATCTGAATCGCCGATTACCAACAGCTCCTGAATACTCATGTTGATGGCCATGTTGAGTCCTAGGATGCAAGCTTCATACTCTGTCATGTTGTTGGTGCAGGGAAATCTGAGCTTAGCAGATACCGGATAATGTTGGTCAGTTTTTGATACCAAGACGGCTCCAATACCGACTCCTTTAAAATTTGTCGCTCCGTCAAAGAACATCCTCCAACCGTCATAGGATTCAGAAATATCCTCCCCTATGCATAGCACTTCTTCATCGGGAAAATACGTTTTCAAGGGTTCGTATTCTCCTTCCACAGGGTTTTCGGCAAGATGATCTACCAGTGCTTGTCCTTTGACTACTTTCTGAGTTACATAAACAATGTCGAACTCACTCAACAGGATTTTCCACTTAGCCATCTTGCCAGTGGGCATAGGTTTTTGAAAGATATATTTCAGGGGATCCATCCTTGATATGAGGTACGTTGTGTAAGCACAGAAGTAATGCCTCAGCTTTTGAGCTATCCAGGTCAAGGCGAAACAGGTACGTTCCAATAGAGAGTACCACGCTTCATACGGAGTGAATTTCTTACTCAGGTAATAAATAGCTTGTTCCTTTCTCCCTGTCTCGTTGTGCTGTCCCAGAACGCAGCCGAAGGCTCCATCTAACACTGCGAGGTAGAGTAGCAAAGGTTTTCCTGGCTCTGGCGGGACCAAAACTGGTGGTGTTGATAGGTACTCCTTGATCTTGTTGAAATCCCTTTGACAATCCTCGGTCCAACTAGTTGCAGCATCTTTCTTCAACATCTTGAAAATTGGCTCACATATGACTGTGGACTGGGCTATGAACCGGCTGATATAGTTTAGTCGTCCTATAAAACTCATTACATCTTTCTTATTCTTCGACGGTGGCACTCCTGGATGGCTTTGACTTTTGATGGATCCAATTCTATCCCTCGGCGGCTGACAATGAACCCAAGTAACTTTCCGGCAGATATTGAAACCATGTAGGCCCCATCCATAAACAGATATTGATTTCCCCAATGGTAGCCCTCTGAGACCCGTCAAATGCCTTCACGTTCATGATCCCTTCTCGTATTTCATACATGCCTTTGCCCAGCCTCTTCAGTGTTGTCAATAGGAAAATATTGAGATTGGATCCCCCATCTATCAGAACTATGGCAATGAAATTGTCCTCACATTTCACAGTAATATGTAGTGCCCTGTTATGATTCAAATCATTGGGTGGCAGCTCGTCCTCGTGGAAGGTGATTTTGTGACTTTCCAGCACCTGTCTCACCATATTGGCCATTTCTCCGCCATTGATGTTGTTAGGTACATATGCCTCGCTTAACACCTTTAAGAGAGCATTCATGTGCACTTCTGAATTCTGTAGTAGTGACAGGATAGATATCTGAGCAGGAGTATTGTTCAAATGATCTATGACTGAATACTCTTTTGCTTGCACTTTCCTCCAAAGGTCGTCCGGGCCTGTTTCAATAACGGGCAGTTTGTTAGAGGCATGCTTACTGTATTCTCCCAAATGCTCTGGTGTATAGACTCTTCCCGTTCTGGTCATCCCTTGCGCAGTGCCGGATTCTTCTATATTTTTCCTTCCTCTTCTTCTAGCTTCGGCTACATAATCCCAAGGTATAGCCTTAGTGTTGAAAGGTGGCGTGGTTGACACTGTCATTGTGAAAGGCGTGGTTACTTCCACCTCGAATGGAACATGTGTAGTTGCGGGGGGTGCTATCTCAAATTCAAATGGAACTGATGCATCTATACCAACCTCTACTAGTGGCTGTATTTGTATTGTAATGGGATTGAGCGTGACTGCGGTTTTCTTAGGATTATCACCCTATTTGTTAAGCCCAATTGATCCCTCGGGATCCCATTCCTCATCGGTCTCTATCACATTGACACCTTCACCCCGATGATCTGGGAGGGGGTTGTTGCGGATGTTGGGTGTAGCTTCTTTGGCCTGAACGACCTTATTATCAATCAAGGTCTGGATCTTATCCTTTAGTGTTCGGCGTTCGTCAATGGTGTGCCCTTTCATGCCAGAATGATATGCACAGGTCTTGTTTGGGTTGACCCATTGGGATGTATTCTCCACAGTCGCAGCAGGGATAGGAGTGACATAACCAGCAACATTTAGACTTTCATACAGCTGGTCAATGGGTTCGGCAATGGCAGTTTATTGTCTAGGTGGTCTGCAGTCAAAGTTAGGCCGAGGTCTTAAGTAGTTTGGGCGGGTTGGAGGTGACTGAAAATGAGAGGGTTGGGAATTATATGAGTGATAAGTAGTGGCTGGTTAGGAATATCTGGGATGTGATGGTTGATATGTGGGTGGAGGTGCTTGGTATGTAAGTGGGGAGGTTTGATATACAAGTGGAGTTTTGGGTCCTTGGGCGACCATTACTGTTCCTGCATCTTTCTTCTTCGATATACCCCCTGACTGCAATGCTTTGTTTATGTCCTGAAATGCTTCAAAGTTTGTCACCATACCGCTTTTAATACCCTTTGCGAACCTTTCTCCGAGTTTGATGATATCGAAGAACTTGTTGTTTTCAATAACCATCAATCTTTCATAGTACTGTGGATCCTGTGCTCTGGCGAAGAACTTGTTCATCTGTTCTTCGTCCAATGTTGGCCTGACTTTGGCTGTTTCTGACCTCCAACGAGTGGCGTACTCGTGGAAGGTTTCAGTAGGCCTCTTCTTTAAGTTCTGAATGTAGAAAACATCCTGCGCATTCTCTGTTTTAAACCTGAATCTGTCCATGAAGTCAGACTCCATACTCACCCAGTTGGCCCACTTCTTAGGATCATGGCTGATGTACCGGGATAAAGCATCTCCTATAAGACTCCTCATGAAAAGCTTCATTCGGATCCTTTCATCCTTTTCGACCCCTACAAGCTTGTCACAATAAGTTCTCAGGTGAACCTGGGATCACCTGTTCCGTCAAACATTTCGAACTTGGGGGGTTCGTAATTCTCTGGCAGTTCTATGTCGGGCTGTATGCATAGGCATTCATAGTTCAGACCTTCTATCCCTTTGCTCCCTTCGACGCCTTGAACTCGACTCGTCAACTTCTTGAGCTCTTCGGCCAGGTTCTTAATGAGCAAGTCCTTCTTAGTGGATTCTGGTGTATAGGACACGGGCTGAGTGGAGTGAGGTAGGGTTTCCATGTATATAGGGTTGTTTTGATGACCGGGAGTATGGGCATAATGGTGATCATTGGTGGAATTCTGGGGTTCAAGAATGACTGGCGGGGTGCTTTGTGGAGTGTGGTAGGTGTTTTGTTGGTACTGTGGTGGGATAGTTTGATTTTGTGGTGGGGTTGTATAATGATGAGCTGCAGGAGGATTCTGTGGGCGTTTGTTGGGTGTGTTTTGCGGTGGTGCGGGGTTCTGAGTGTTTGAATGGTTGACATTTGGGATATTGAGTGTGAGGGATAGATTTGCTAAGTTCCGGACCTACTCGAGCTCACCTTGGAGTTCTACTATTTTCTGCTCAAGTCGTGATACCACATCATTTGGGGCCTGAGTACTTCGGCCATCAGAAGCTTCTACATGTTCAACATGTGTGTTGTTGTCTTTTCTGGTGCCGTTCAAATCATCCATCTTTGCTTTCCCTTTGCCTTTTGGTGGACTAGGAGGAGGATAAGGTGGAGGGCCCCTGGATCTAGTATGATAAGCTGATGATGCCGGTATGCGTGAACCAACCTTTGGGGAATGGGAATAATCTAAAGAAATAAAGAAAAACAAAAGGTAGCCAAGTCAGTAAGAGTTCTAAAAGAGTATTTGCGGTATTTAAACACATATTGCGGAATGTAAATTTGAGTCTTATTTTGGGAGCCTCATTGTTCCCGAGGTAGACCTAGCGACAAATTGTTTTGGAGAATTTAGATGCCAATAATTGCCTCATTTCATTAATATAAAAATAGAAGAATCCAACACGACACTAAAATAATAAAAATAGGTCACTACTGGCATTTAGCCTTATTACATTTAGGAAAGACAGGTAAATCCAATCTACTTGGTCCCAGAAGGACCTCCCCAGGCTTGATCTTTCTGGATCCATCAATCAGGTCCCCTAGTTCGCGCATGCCCAACAACAGGTATACTCTTGACAAATGTCCTCCCTCGCTTCCTTCAGCATTCTGGCAGTCAGCGGCCCTCTTTCTTGTGTTTCCTTCTAGCTCCATCAATACTCGTTCCAGATATTCTACCCTTTCATTGATAGCCATTCCCTGATTAGTCTCTTGTCTGTCTCGTGTATCTCCTGATGTTCGGCCTCGGAGTCATGAATCCTCTTACGCAACTGGTTGTACTTTACTTGGGTTTCTGCATCTTCGTCTATGACCCTATTTCCCCGACCGATTCCTGGCTCAACTTTCCCAGCTAAGTTATCCTCCAACTATGCCGGGTAAAAGGGTGCATGTCCCGCGTGATACCTGTCTGGCTCGATGGTGTCTTTTTCCATAATAATCTTTGAGTGCCAAATATGCTGAGCTTGACACTTGTAAGGGATGTCGTCATCCTGAAAATCTGCCCGAAAATGACTTATCTTTGCGACCCGTGGTATGATCTGCTTCCTGCCTGCCTACCTACCTCATAACCCTGATGAGAACATAAGGATATATTCCCCTTAACCCGATCAACACCAAGTGAGGAGTGTCCCTTGACCTGATGATGAATTCGTTAGTAGGGAACCGTTCAAACATCCACTGAACCTGATTCTCAGTCAAATTGTCGAAGAACTCCGCACATTCTTTAGCACTCTCTGGTTGAGCAAGCCTGTTCGGAATATAAGTCATCTGTTTAGGATGATGGAAGGAAATATGGTCATTCCACTCCCTTCGTGGAAACTCCTGGCGATACTGACCCTTTTGGAGATGCTCCATTAACCACAACTGCAGCAGCAAATTGCAACCCTCGAAATGTTTGGACCCTTTCTGGCAGTGGTCCAAGGCCCGGTAGATATCAGCTATAAACATAGGGACTATGGTGTATGTTTGTCCCTCGATTCCTTCCATTAGATTCTTGGTGACCATAGCCAATCTAGTGTGAATTCTTTCCCTTTTCGTTAGGAACACTATCATACCCAAGAAGCAAACAATGAACACGAAAACTCTGCGATGAATATGTCCCAAGGAAGTGATGGAAAAATCATCATGGAAAATACGGTAGGACTTGCTATGACCGTATCTCTCATAAAAGTAGTCAAATGCTATATAAGATTTCTTTAAGCACTCCAAATCGGCATTCTTTTTTAGACCCATCATTTTTAGAAATCCCCTACCAGTGCGATTTTCTGGTACCAATAACCCAGGGCTGTCCCAAGGTAGCCCAGAAAATCCCCCGATTTCTTCTAGGAGTGGGGTCATTTCTATATCCCCGAAGCGAAACACTGATTTTTCACGATCCCAGAACATGGTTGCAGCTTCTATCAACATGTTATTTGGCTGGATGTCTTACATAAAAGGCAAATTTCCCAGGACCTTCTTCACATGTTTTTTGTCACTTGAGGAAAGATCTTCCCACCAGTCTAGTAGCAGTGGTGGTATATTTTGGACCATGTCGAACCTAGGGACCTCGTGCCTCATTTTCTGCAAAACAAATAAAGTTAGGCCCTTTCCCCCTCCAGATTCGACTATTTATATATAGATGATTAGCATATTGGCATTTAGTTCTCCAAAATTAATGCACAAAATGTGGTTGCGTCCGTTGGGATTATGGAAACCCCAGTAGACTTTTGGATAAGGCTTATCCTAAAGGGTTATTATGTGGACAACATACTAACCCGGCTAGGTTTGACCATGATGCATGTACAGTTATAATCAGAGTAAGGTTGCTATGGGGGTCTATACCGGTACCCTCAAGCGGACAACTTAAGGGGGAAAGGCACGGAACCATCGATTGCACCGCTGATCGACTAGTTTTATCGCAAATAAGTCTTTTCGAATTTAAAGGGTGATATATAGGAAGAGCGCAACCACTCATCAAGCGTTGCTAAAGGATTGATTATGCACGAGTGGAATATGATGTTGAGCATGATTTATGCAGCACTAAATAACATGTTGTCATGTATTTGCATGTTAGAAAAATAATAAATGCGCTATTTAATAATTGAAAGACGTTTAAGAAAGGAAAACAAAGAAATAAGTCAGTTTCTGCAGTAAAGAAAATCATAAATGCTCAAAACGGACAATTAAATTCACATAAGGGGAAATGGGAAGGGTGCGCACATATTAGCAAAAGAATCATGCTTAAGACTAATTTACAAAAAGCAAGTTTATTATGGTAAAAGTCTAAAATCCCCAGCAGAGTCTCCATGCTATCGCGCCCCCTTTTTTTTCCTCATGGAATCGGGTTTCGACATTCATTTGGGACAACTCCCTTCCTTTTGGGAGAAGGGTACGTAAAGTGAAGAGTCGCCACCTAATGGATTTATGATGCGTTAGGGCACCTAATGCAAGTAATTCATGAAACCAGCCTACGTTACTAGAGATTGGGTAAGGTCTTGAAATTACCTAGAGGGGAAGGTATTAGGCACCCCTCGAGGTCCACAACAGTGGGTCCCGACCAAACTTACTTAGTAAATTAGTCATTTAACAGATAAGCAGTCTAAGAACACATATGTAAGTAAGATAGAAGGAGTTTAAAATGTAAGCAGTCTGAGCACACATATGTAAATAAGATAGAAGGAGTTTAAAATGTAAGCAGTCTGAGCACACATATGTATAAAGATGGAGAAGGAGTTTAAAAGGTAAGCAGTCTGAGCACACATATGTATAAAGATGGAGAAGTCCTAAGTTTGTTAGCCTATAGGATCACATCTGTACAATGCCCGATAATCCTTCCTCAACTAGAGGGGTTACACGTGGCATTAGCGTATAGGTTATCATATCCTTTTACTACCCAAATACCCTCCCCTTAGCGGTTATATAAGTGGTTTTAGTTAACGAACTCTAAGCGTGCATTACCCGTCCCTTCCTTGTGGTTTTTAGGACCTCTATTTTTAGGCAGTTCTAGACTTTCCTAAACTGTTTAAAAAGGAAAATCTAAGCGACAATAAAGAAACAAACAGGATTATCAAGACAACAACTAAGGGCCCATGTTTACCTCCACACATAAGCAGATAATTAGCACGTCTCAAACACAGATTTCAGAGAATTTTCATAAGGTCCTAGAACATGATATCTAGGTGAGCATAACAAGCAGAGAATATGCAGCATTGTTTTAAAATGAAGTGGCATAAACATAATCAGTTTGCCTACTGATTTTAGAACCTGTTGAACCTGGGTAGTTTCACAAATAAATAGAGCACGATTTTACAGCTTTATAGGACCTCAATTACCTAAGACTTGCCTAGGCGTGGATCTGTAATACCCTTCAAACATGTTGTCTAAGATGCAAACAGAATTATGGAAATTGACTAAAGGAAAACAAACAATTTGGGTTTTAATACATCCTATAAACATGCTTGTCTAGGTGTCGAAATACAAAAGTTGATTTTATGCATATTTTATCCTATAACATGGTGTCTAGGTGTTGAGGTTGTTCTTTTAAGCATCTTGATAAACAAGACAATTATTTATTTAGGCGACATGATTTAAAGCAAATGCAAATGCAGTCCTAAAATAGGATTTCTAATGCACATAGAGAATGGTCATTTTTATTAGGCAGGATTACAACAGTAGCCTAACGACAGGATTTCTAGGTGATTGTGACTTATGTAGAAGCAGAATTTCGTGATAATGAAGTACTGAGCTATAACATGTTTTCTAATATGCAGAACCAGTAAACATAATTATCCTAAGGTAGGGTTTCTAATGCAAATAACACAACAGTCCTACAACATGATCTCTAATGCAAGTAACATAATATAGGTCTAAATGCATGATTTCTACTGCAAATAAACATAGTATAAATCTAAAGCATGATTTCTACCCAATTTTCCCACAAAAATCGTATAAGAATCCCTACCCTTTTACTAAGTTCCCCAATATTTGTTTACAAACATGATTATTACATACCAGAATTGAATGAATTACATAAATAAATATAAGTTATACTATAGGGAGCCTGAGATAGGCCCAAAGTGAACCTGGAAATACCAGGCCTTCAAAACAGTCCAGGATGCCAAAGCCTCATACCCAATAGGGTATCCTGGTGTGTCAAAGTTCCCTAAGGACGTCAGGATCCTGGGCAATGCTCACACCAAGATCCTTTGAATAGGAAAGTGATTATGTGCAGTGTGGAAGGGCCAGACCCAGTGTGCCAGAGTTCGGAGGAATCTCATGGATTCCTAGGCAGTACACACATTGGAGGGGCAGAACTTAATAATCTAAGAGTAGAAGTGAGAGTGCTTGACATAGTTTGAAAGAGCTTAGTAAACAGTGTAGATATAAAACAATTATGAATGAAAAGGTTTTCAGGAATAGAAACAGTTTTAAGAAAATACTAAGCGTGGAAAATAGTTTTGAAATCAATTCTGAGGAGAACAAAGATTTAACAAGCAACCACACAATCATAGAATGCCCAGATTCACAACCATTTAACAAACAACTTCACAAACAGAGGTCATGGTGTTGGGAACATAGAGAGCTCACATTAGAAACATATGAACAGGGTATAAGGGGGAAGCATATGGGACAACAAATGCACAGAACAATTAGGAGTTTACTGATTTAGAGACTTAACACGCCAGTTATGGTAACAGGCAATTAAGACATAAAGACGGAGCGTGGGAATAGTCATGTTGAAGACAGGGGTGCATTAGTCATACCACTTAGGATCAATCAAATACATTAGGAGTCTAAGACACTAACATGAGCATACTAGTTGAGGGGAGTAAAAGGAACTGAACAAACATGCAAACAAGACAAATGAGATCTAGGCATGCTCGATTAAACACTTGAACTGGAGAAGATAAAACTTAAACATACCGGGTAAAGCAGTAAACAGGAAGACAATTAAATACATAGCCAATTAAACTAGTGCAGGAATAGGCATGGATTTACATAAAGGAACACATTAAGTTGAGTTTCAGAATTGAACTAGAGACATACCAGTTAAGGAAGTGCAGAATGTAAAGCAAGTAGAGTTCCACTGTCTAGCCTTGGCTTTCAGCCGGCTAGACCAACAGTTAGCACATGTAACAGAGAAAGAAGAGAGAATTTGAGAGTGTGCGTGTATTCTGAACTAATTGTTCGTGTGTTGAGAGGAAAAACAAGAGTGTTATATATAGAAATTTAAGAGTAGAACAAATAAGGTAAAGGAATAAGCGTTCAGTCAATTAAGGAAATCATAGAGTCACGGAATCCAATCACATAAGGGTTCGGAATAGAACTCCCCTAATTAGGGGTAATTGGTCAAACAGTGATAACAGGGGAGTTTAATTAAGGCAAGAATCCCAATCATACCAAATAAGGGATCAGTACAATCACAAAATTATACGGGCAATCAGTTAAGGCATAGACGGCCAATTGAATTCATAAACAAGGAAACAAATAAGATTTATGCATGCGAATCTCTAACGGAGTAAAGCAATCAGCAAAACTTTCAAAATAACATTGATTTCCGGAAAGAATTACTCAACTTCCATAAATAGAAATTAGACTAAGTAAAACCTCCCAGAAACATAGAACTTAGCCGGAAAGAGCAGGTTCGAACCCTAACAGAGGTTAATTAGGGCAAAACCACAAAATACTGGATTTAACAAGGAACAATATTTAAGTCCAAAAAATAGAGCAAAGTAATACGAGTGGTATCAAAAATATCGAAACAGAAGTTGAAGAAAACTAGTACATCACAGAATCGACTAGGGTTTGAACACTCGTATGAAAATCAGTCAAAACGATGAAGAAACAAATACCTAAACATTGAGAATTCAGACAAAATCTTTAAAAATAGTTTGGGATGAACCCTAGCTTAGGAAGAGTGATAAAAAGTCAGAATAGTTAATTAAACAGGAGATTTTTAAAGGAAAAGACGTAAAAGTGCTCGAATCACCCCAGATCTATACAGATCTGAGATGGATCGACAATAACGAACTAGGGTTTTCAGAAAAGTAATAGAGATGAGACAATAGGTCAAGAACCCATAAATCCGTAATAAACAAGAAGAAGTTTTACTCACAGATGGAAAAATGGCCTGAGACAGGCTGATAAACAAAGTTTCAAACCAGAACCAGTTGGGGTTCCTCGAGATCCTCTCAAGAATCCAAGAAATTGAATAGTCATGGCGTGTAGAAGACCAGGTCTGGTCGGAGAAGGCATAGAAACGTTATAAGGGGGAGGTTTTTTGCCGGTGACGGCGACTAGGGTTAGGGTGAGCTTGAGAGAGAATGGAGAGGTTAAGGAAACTGGGACGGCGGAAAATGAAAAGTGAGGGGGAGTTATGGTTGGTTGTGAATTAAAATGGTAAGGTTTTATTGTGGACCATTGATCTAAAAGATCAACAGTCACGATTTGATGGGGGTTTGGGTCGGGTAGGTGCAGATTGGGCTTAAGGTGAAATTGGGCTAATGTTTGAGAGGTTAGTTCCGAAAATTGAAGAAATTAAATAGGGATATTTGTTAAATACCCACTTAATTGATAAAATAATTTGTAAAAATAGTTAATAAATGATAAAAAATAATTTTTATGCATAGAAATATTTTAAAATAATTATTCAATATTTTAAAAATACAATGAGCCATTTTGTGGTAAGATAATGCAATAATGTACGAATGGGCTATAATTGCAAAGTTATTGCAATTGTAACCCAAAAAATATAAATGTGGCTATTTGTGCCAATATTTCGAGCTTAATATGACCATAAATAGCAAAATTAAATCATGAAATGTTGTAAAGTCATTTATGATGCAATTTTGTAATTATTTATATAAATAAAATACTGGGATAAATTAATTTTAAAATGTATAAATTATGGAAAAATATCAATTGATGCTAATGCATAGTTTTGAAGGTATATATGCATTTAAAAATATTATACGGAAAAATTAGGTATCAACTCAGGATCACTTCATCGACAACGAACATTTCCTTTGCGGCTGGTTGTTCCCTGTAGACTAGTTTGACTCCTTTCGGAGTGGGAAATTTTAGTACCTAATGTAAGGTCGAAGGCACCGCTCTCATGTTGTGAACCCATGGCCTTCCGAACAAGGCGTTGTGACTCATATCCCCTTCGATCACGTAGAACTTTATTTCTTGGGTGGTCCCGACAGTGTTTACCGGTAAAGTTATCTCACACTTTGTGGTCTCGCACGCCATTTTGAATCCGTTCAATAACCGGACCGCCGGTACGATTAGGTTTTGTAACCCTAGTTGTTCTACCACCCTCGATCGGATGATGTTGGCCGAGCTACCTGGATCAATCAACACACATTTAACTCGATATTTATTGATAAGTACTGATATTACTAGTGCATCATTGTGAGGTTGGATGATTCCCTCGGCATCTTTGCCGTTGAAGGAGATGGATCCTTCTGGGACGTAATCCTGAGTGCATTTTTACTTCGTGATAGAAACTTTGGTGCGTTTTATCATTGGACCTTGGGGGACATCCACTCCCCCAATGATCATGTTGATCACGTGTTGGGGCTCTTCTTGTTCGACCTGTTTGTTGGCATCCCTGTTTTTGAAGTGGCCTTTGCCTCGCTCGCTTAGGAATTTACGAAGGTGTCCATTGTTGAACAATCGAGTTACTTCTTCTCTTAACTATTGACAATCTTCGGTCCTATGACCATGAGTACCGTGGTATTTACACACCAAGCTATGATCTCTCCGGGTGGGATCATACTGCAGTGGTCTTAGCCACTCGGTGCTTCCCTACTCTCGGGCGACCTATCAAACCCGCTCTTGATCATCAGGCCCCGGCTACCCGGTCCTTGATCATTTCTCTTGTCATTCCTTGTTGGGTGGCGCCCAGATCCGTTTCCTTTTCAATTTGCCCCGTATGGCTGGTATCCATCTCGGACCAGCCTTGGCTCCTGATCGATGATCCTTTTAGGTTTGTCATTAGTTATGTTGGGATAAACGAACCCCGAAGGGGCCCCAAGTTGGTCGTCCTCGACTCTGATCTTTGATTGATACCTCTTGTAGACGTCGGCCCAGGTGACCGCGGGGTACTCCACCAAATTTTACTTTAACTGCTGAGAAGCCACAGAACTTTGGGGGTTAAGCCCTTGAGTAAATGTCTGAATGGCCCAATCATCTGCGACCGGGGGCAGATTCATCTGTTCTATCTAGAACCTCGACACGAACTCCCTAAGCATCTTGTTATCCCTTCCTTGACCTTGAAAAGGTCTAACTTCCTCGTCTCAACCTTGATGGCGCCGTCATGGCCTTTACGAAAGCATCTACAAGCATAGCAAACGAGTCAATAAAATTTGGAGGCAAGTTGTGATACCTATCATTGCTCCCTTAGACAAGGTTTCCCCAAATTTTTTCAGCAACATCGACTCAATCTCGTCGTCTTCTAGGTCATTCCCCTTGATTGCGCATGTATAAGAGGTTACATGCTCATTTGGATCCGTGGTCCCATTATACTTGGGAATGTTGGGCATTCAAAACCTTTTCGGGATCGGCTTCAGTGCCGCGCTCGGAGGGAAAGGCTTATGAATGAACTCTTTGGAGTTCGGCCCTTTCAATATCAGTGGTGCTCCCAGATTTGATCGACCCTGGAATTACAAGTTTCCACCTTCTTGTCGTTGGCCTCCATCTTTTTCTCGCCAGACTCCACCCCCTTTGTCAATGTTTCGAGCATCTTAATCACCTCGGAAGTTTCCCCAGGACCGAATTCTCTCGGTTCCACGGTAACTTGTTCATCCCTTCGAGTATTTTCCCTGGTCCGCTCGGGCTCGACCTTGTTAGGGGCGTGTTTCTAGTTCTGTAACTGCGCTATTGCCGCTTGTTTAGCTTGCGACATTGCAAAAATCAACCGCAAGCTCACACCAGCACCCTCATCTTCGGGCACCTCTCGAGCTGATGGTCGAGGTGCCCCGCGAAGGTTGTTTTCGGGATCAGTTGGTAGATTGATAGCAACCTGTGAGTTAGCGTTGAGCGGGTCGGCGACTGGGATACCATTAGGATAAACAGGGGGCACATCAATGCTAGGTATCACGTTATTGGTTTCACCGTGGTGGGTTGACTCCGCGTCAACGTTCAAGTGGGCAGACCGAGAAGTTGACATTCTTGGACTAACTTGGAATCAAAACTTTAAAGAACAATCGTAAAACAGGGTGTTATGGATATTCATATCAAATTACCACTATTATCCTTAGCCCCACGGTAGGCACCAAACTGTTTATCCTAAAAAATAAGTAACAATTAAATTTATACGCAATTTAAAGTATACATTATTTAATTCAGTACAAATGATCTAAGAACAACAAGTAATGAAATTAAAGAAAAAATGAACGATCAAATCAATCGTAATATGATGATCAAGCCTGATCTCAAGTTGAACACTTAAATTCTGCCTTCGATCGGACCCTCGATATAAGCTCGGTTGTGATTAAAGAAGAGAATAACTGAAGAACACTTTGGATAATAGCTAGAAAAACAAAAATAAATTGTTTTTGCTTTGATTTGCGTGTCAACAACATGTCAAAATAAAAAAAACTCTCCCTTTATATAGTAGGGGTATTTCAGTCTTAATACAAGTCTAAATAAGGTAAAAACTTCTTTTTCTAGTAAATGCCGATCCGCAGTTGATATCGGACGGGATGCGCATCGTAATATCCGGTTGGGGGAGAATAATACGGCTCCTACTTGTCATGCCTAACTGTTCCTCCTTTCCCCGTGGTCTCGAAACTTTACTTGGTCCGAGTCAGTTAATTTGAGGTGCCCGATCCCTTCACTTCTCCCGGGTTCCGATACGAAGGGTCCTTCGGCCTTGCTTGTAGTTGCATCGAACCGTGCTTCCCTCTTGTTTTCTTATCGGGGAATCGATAAAAACTTTGCCCCGATTTTACCCTTACACAAAATCAAAATACGTTATATATTACCCAATTTCAATTAGTATGAAAACATTAGGTTGATATGCTAAACTTCAATGATCAAATACTCTTACTTGCTACATACAGATAAATAATGTGAAATGAATAGAAGCCTAGAACGGGTAATACGTTATTTTGCTAGATCGGTCTTGCATTAGCAATTCTGCCCAAAATAGGGGCTTCTTTTCCATGTTATATAGTCACTAGTCACATAAGAAAATTTCAATTGCTTAGTTGATTACTTGGAGCCAAAATATGTTACTCGTTCTACTTTTCATTTCCTCAAATTTGGAAAGCATATTCAATTGCATGTCACGTGACCCATGGTTTCCGTTGTCCTACCCCTAAAGTATTTTAAGATAACCTTAAAAATATACTTTCTCGATGTCGACGTACAAATTACTTATTGCACGGAAACTAAGACAAAAAACTATAACGAAATTATAATGTTAACTTATTAAATTTGTGACAAGAGTAACTTAAATGTGAAAACAGTGAAAGATCAGGAAAGAATTGTCGTATCATCAGTAAACTGAGGGAATAGTAGTTTAGGAAGATGGAAGAGGTAAAACTGTGAACTCATTTATCAAAATATTTATTTAATTCAGCTTTGAATACAGTTACTATAAAGGATCCCGATCTGGATAAATCGACGACAACAACAGCACTAGACACCGGCAGCCGGTCACCACCTCTGCACCGCCTTGAATGCACAAACCGATTCGGATTGCGTCTATCACATTTCTGGCATTCATTTGAAATACACAACCGCAGAAGAAACTTCAAAGCTTCTACGCGATTAGAGCTTGCACCAGCTTCTGTTCGATTTCCAGTTTCCGTGAGTGTTCCGATTTCTCTGCTTCAATAATATTTGACTCACGTTTAAACTTGACAATACGCATTGTGATTCTTCTGAATCACAACATTTCATAAGGTTCGGATCCATGCTTATTTTTATCACTCTGAACTAACGAGGTGCCAATCGCATTTCTCTTTTTGTCCAGAATGTGGGCGCTCCATATGCCATTTTTAGGCATTTAAAGAAGCAATTGCATGGTTGAGTCATTTTAATTTTTCTGCCGGCACCTATATGTGAAAAGGAATCTTTTTTTATTTATCTGAACGATATGCAGCAGAGGCTATTGAAAATTGCAATTTTTGCTGCTCTTTGCATAAGCGCGTTTTGTTATCTATATCTGGATGGGAATAACTATGTGGCAATTGTGATGATGATTTGCTGATGTGTACTGATAGCGGGGTGTATGTACGCCATTAGTTATTTGGACAGGTTGAAAATTTCTGGGATGCCATTTGATGCAAAAGCTAGCCTCAAACAATTTCTGGTATAATTGAACGCAAAGTGAATGGACAAAGAAAGTTAGGATATGGAAAGAAGAAGACATTTGATACTTTGTTCTGAATTTTCTTAATTGAATATGTATAAGGGTACATCCAGATGAGGAACAGAACAAATAATTATAAATTGAATTAAATAAACACGGCCTGTTGTAATTTGTTATATCCCCTCAGCACTAGTAAACTTTCTAGATCGAGGTTAGCATTGATTGATGACTAGAGATCATTGTTTTGTTTCAGACATGTCATATGATGACAATTACTTACCCTATTGCATTCTTTACTGTGGTTCTTCACAATGCTGATTCTTTTTTCCTGTTTGGTTCCAGAATGGAATCTGAATCCACTAGTTCATCTCCACAACTCTCCAGTAAATCCTCTGATGCTGAAGCTCCCAAGCCAGTTGCTTCCCAGAAAGATAATGCTGCTCAGGACACATCTAACTCACCTACATCAGCCATATCATCTTGGGCAAAAACCTTAAACTTTCCACAGCCTGTAGAGCCCGGGCAGCAGGGGTCAGCAACTGGGGATACTGGGACATCTACATTCTCACGTTTTGCTAGTGGTCTTGGTTTGCCATTCACTTCGAAGGCTTCTGAGGCAAATGATAGTGCTGGAGGCAAATCACCAACCACACAATCAGGTGTGTTTGAATCAATCACTAAAGGGCTAATTGACACATCTCTGAATGCTGTGAAGGCTGTGCAAGTTAAGGCACGACATGCAGTATCTCAGAACAAGCGAAGATACCAGGTAGATCAGAATGTTGCTGCTTTGTTTGTTTTAAGTTTTCCTTATTCGCATAAGATATGAAGTCAACACCATTTAGTTAGCAACTCTAGAAATTTCCCTTTAAGTTAATCTTATTTGTATAAGATACGAAGTCAATTGGTTAAAGAAAACAGGAGGGTGGATTTGATTTGGATATGACTCTGAATATTTTCTGTATCTTTTCTTAGATATAGCTGATTATTGATGTAAAGTGATTAAATAAAACAGGAGGGTGGATTTGATTTGGATATGACTTACATAACAGAGAATATCATAGCTATGGGTTTTCCTGCAGGCGACATGAGCTCTGGTTTCTTTGGATATGTTGAGGTAAAGATCGCCCATAATTTAGGATATTTTCCACTTATTCAGTTATTCCAAACCTGCATTTGTCTAACAGATAAGATGAATGATACAGGGGTTCTACCGAAATCACATGGAGGAAGTGATAAAATTTTTCGAGACTCATCATGAGGTAATTTTGAGTAAAACATGATAGTTCTTTGTCCCCAATAACTCTATTGAAGTGCATCTTATAGTATTAGAAGAACTGTGCTTCTCGAAATACCCATAGCTATGGTTTTGTAGAATAGTGAGTGCTCCGTGGTTGCTGTAAAAATGACTGTTCATCAAGATCTTTCTTTCTAAGAAGAGAACTGTAGTAGCATTTGAGTGTTGCCATTAGTGTGTCCCAAAGACTAAAACAACTGTTTGTTGTGATTGAAAATATAAAATAGGTATTCTTTATTCATTTTTTGTTTCTAGAGGAAAGAGTGAGATGGAAAGAGAAATGCTCTTTTTTCCGTCTTCTAGCTTTGACCAAGACATAGGGAGGCTTTCTGATTCAGTGGATAATCTATCACCTTATACCTAGTGCATTTGTTGATAATACTCCTTTTATATTGTTTTAGATCTGATTAGATCTGGTAATTTTCCTATGTGAAAATTTGGGAATTGGACGGCAGATGTGCATGATAAGTAACGCTCTGTCTATTTGAATGTAGTGCAGCTAATAGCCTTATAGGTGTTCAAATATATTACTGATGGCTTATTATATTCTTTTCATTTCTTATCTCTTACTGCAACTTCATCTCTCCTGGAATGCAGGGAAAGTACAAAGTTTATAATCTTTGTTCAGAGAGATTGTACGATGCTTCACTATTTGGGGGAAAGGTGCAAATTTCTTCCTTCTATAAATTAAAATTTTGATTCCATCATATTTGAGGTTTAGAGCGGATAACTAGATCTCTGTTAGTTCTTTTCTCGGAAAATCTTATGATATGTGCTCATTGCAAAATGTCATACATACTTAGGATTATCCTGTTCAAGGCATAAAGGAATGTCTTGCTGATGAAATCTGACGTATTTTTTGTTTTATTATCATGTACCTGTCTGACAGCTTTCTTTAATCGGGTTTGTTTCAACTACTAGAATATTAACCTGGTCAACATTTCTCTGAATGTAGAAATCTATACTTCTAAAGATGTATCCATCCTTCACAATGATTAGTAGAAAGGTTCTAGCAGGACACTTCCCCTGTTGCTGGTGATAGCAATGCTGTTTAGCTTCAATGGAACCACCAAAAAATTACAAAAGATATCGATATTACTGTTTTATTTTCTTTATTCTTATCTTATTTATCTCTCTGTTTTATGACTTTATCAATTATAAAGTTAGAGCCAAACTATTCTGCAGTGTCACTTAGCCAGCTTTCTTAATTTGTTGTAAAAAATATCATGTAAGACAGCAAATTATAGCGTTAGTATCTGTGGATGATATTCATCTCGTCAAATTCACAAAGAATCCTCACCAACGATATTTAACATCTTGATGTTATGCTACTATTCGTATATTTAGCGCGGGAAAAGGACATGTTACTTGAACATTCATTACTCAGTCAATCACAGGTTCAAGAAGTTACTTAAATTATGTGAATGCGAGAGATTAGTCTCAAACACCTGCCTTGAGAGCAGCCTGGAAAGAGTCCTGGCCATCATAATATTCATAAACGAGATTGGTATGAATTTTGGAGTAATGAAATAGCAAGGTTTTTTGGGTACTGGGCTAGCCTATTACGAAAAGCTCCTTTGCTTTTATGGGTCCAAATGCTCGCTAGTAGCACTGGATGAATCCTAAAAAACAACTAGGAAATAATAATCCCAAATAAACTCAACCTGACTAATAAGCTAAAAGACTGCTGCGATTCACCTTTAGGCTTTAGAGAATTTGTTTGATCCAAACGTCCAGTTCATGCTTCTAAACCAGTTGGATGCTTGGGCTAGATCCAGTGCCCCACATATTCAATGTGTTTAGATCTGCAGGCAACTATGTTGCATAGACTCTCCAAAATGCCACTGCTCCTATGTCGGATCCTCCCAATATACATTGCTTTTGGAGGATCTGGCACGCACCCGATGACATTTTTGGAGAGTCCGAGTAACATACAACACATTCTAATCTGCATGTAGTTAAATCAGAAACCTAAAATAGATGGCTGATAGTGGAACCACTGCTGATATGATACCCTTACCTAAGACTTTATTTTGTACTAGTTCATTTTCAGGATTGCAGAGCCTCAAAGTGGAGAAATTTTTTTTCTGGAAGGATTTTGATGAGTACCTTTTCATTTTGAGATTTTCTTTGAAGAATTTGCGCAAGTGTAAAAGTCTTGAACATTTTGCAGTTGTATAATGTTAGAGCTTCAGTTAAGATGATTTCTGTTGAATATGAACAGGTTGCATCTTTCCCATTTGATGATCACAACTGCCCGCCAATTCATCTTATTAAACTGTTTTGCCAAAGTGCATATTCGTGGTTGAAGGAGGACATTCTAAATGTGGTAGTTGTACACTGTAAAGCTGGAATGGCTAGGACAGGGCTTATGATTTGTAGCCTCCTTCTGTTCTTGAAGGTGAGACCTTGTACATGGAAAATACTTGCATGCAGGCTGAAACTTTTGCAAGTTTCTCCCATTCACACTTATTGTTTTACCCTTTTTACTATTCAGTTTTTCCCAACAGCTGAGGAATGCATCAACTACTATAACCAAAAAAGATGTGTAGATGGGAAGGCCCTTATTCTTCCAAGTCAGATTGTTAGTCATCGCCTCCAATGAAACATATTGATTTACAGCCATTTATTTCATTTGATCTAGCTAATGACTTTTGTGCTTTTCCTAGAGGTATGTAAAATATTTTGAGCGCAGCTTGACTCAATTTGGTGGTGAAACTCCGCCTGGACGTAGGTACTTTTCTTGTTAACTATAGTTAATTCTTTGTCTGGTCTTCAAGAAGTAATTAAGCAGTTACCATGCTGCAGGTGCATGCTGAGAGGATTTCGACTCCACAAGTGTTCATCCTGGATAAGGCCCTCAATTACAATATCTAGTCACAGTGGTAGGTTTTCTGCACACAATATTGGCAAAATAACATCCATCTATAATCGCCTTATAATCAAGTGGCCACTTTGTGTTCTACTTTAAAAGGCTGAGTTGTTCAATGCTACACCTTGTATTTCTCGAAATGCTTCGTGAATCAGATCCTATTTGAGTTAGCATGCTTTTATTGATGCATTTACCAAGTAGGATGCATCTTATCCCATCAGTTTGCTAAGATAACTCGATCCAGCACGATCTTGATGTTGTACTTTCTGCAGGCATCCTGTTTTCAACAAAAAAGCACCCAAAGACTAAGGACCTTATGGTAAATTAGTTCAATCTCTGTGTATGACTCTTGCTTAATTGTAACCCGTGCTTGAATTAATTTAAAAAGACATTTTCAGTTTCAAAGTATTTGTCCCCTTGTGATATATCTTATTTATTTGTTGTATGTTGGTTATTGCAGCCTGAAGATTTTTGGATACGAACACAAAGAAAAGGAATTATGGTTTTTGCTCTGCCAGGTGAACCTGGTCTAACTGAATTGGCAGGCGACTTCAAGATCTATTTTCATGATCGCCAAGGAGATTTCTACTGGTTTGAAATTGATCCTTTTTCTTTTCAGTATTTCTTATATCTGTGCATGCCATTCAAGGGTCTATTTTAATTGTAATCTAAATGTAGTGAGAACCACAGCCACTCACCAAAAAAATAAGGGGGGG
>ML407799.1:19254-38315 GCA_005239525.1 Nicotiana knightiana | reverse complement strand
GGGTAGAGGAACTTCTGTAGTAATCAATAATGAAATGTTCTGTTCTTCCTAGCACTACCCGTGGCAACTCCTTGTGAGAAGAGGAACTTGCAAGTGAAAATGTTAGCTGAATAGTTCTTTTGGGCATATAAGAATTTCATCCTATTTCCATTGCAGCTGGTTAAACACGTCAATGATGGAAAACAGACTGATTTTAGGTGTCTCGGAATTGGATGGCTTTGATAAGGTAATTGACATGCTTGTCATCTGTAGTACTTTGTTATGATTAAGAGTCTGACTCAATATCCTTTCTGAAGATCCATTCTTTTCCCATGGAATAGCATTCTACCTTCATCTAGGCTCTAATTGGATTTGCATCTTCTTTCACTTTCTATATGTATCTTTCAGAGGAAACTACCATCTCCTGGATTCCAAGTTGAGATTGTGATGGTAGATTATGATGGAAGTGTTCCAGTAAAGTCCAAGGCTGATGGTGCCGCCAAAGGAAAGGACCCAAGACAAGGAAACAATTCTTCATCCAGTGAAGGAATTAAAGGTAATAACAAGGTATCGGGGGGCCAAAACCGTGGTGATGATGTATTTTCAGATAGTGACGGGGAGGAAGCTGCACCTTCCAGTACAAAAAGTCAGACAAGTGCTTCACAAGCTGCTGCTGCAGGTGTTGATTCTGGCTCCCAAAAGGAGCAGATTACCAATCTAACACATAATGCCGAACAACTTTCTCTTCGGAGCAGCAATCCTAAAAGTGGTGCAAGCAAGATCAAGGATGAGACAGTTGAGAGAGTTGCCATTCCAAATCTGGGCTCAAGTGATATTAAGGCCATTGCAGCAGATGCATCTGTGTTCAGTTTTGGAGACGATGACGATTATGAAAGTGAATAAGCAACAAAATTCATCACAAGTGAAGAGAATGAATCAAGAATAGAAAAGGAAAAAAGTCGACGCAAATATAATTTTTAACATTTTCCTTTCAGTTTCTCTCCCTTATTTCTTTTGAAGTTGGTGGAGCTTTTAGAATTTACAGATATTCTTAAGCTGATGCCTTCCCCCATTTTCTTAGCTATTTTGATTTATTTCACGGTAGACGTTTGACCTGTCAGATTCTTATGCCTAATTAATCAGAAAATCCAACTTATTGTTGGCAATTTCAAAGAAGTAGCTCTGAGCTCTTTGACCTTTATGGAGCATGGGGCTTTAGATGTCAATATTTGATCCTTGTTGTAAAATCCCCTCTAAATCCAATGGGCAGACCGAATCTTATTTTGTTCGAGTTGCAAAGTTCTTTACCTCCTTTGTCTTTCAGTCTTTTAGTTTTTCAATCACTTTTAAGTGAATCTCATAATAATAGTATCTTCAAGCTGTATATTGGTATCATGTCCTCCTTTTCTTGGCTCATTCAAGGAGTTCTTTACCTCGAAATATCTTTATATTGGCTTAAGCTATTGAGAATAATCTTCGGGGGCTATCTTATGAACAAACAAATTTTCAGTAATGCCTGTATCAAGTTGAGACGGGACGTGTTTCTGTGTATATTGTGAGCTAGAGAAAAGTTGCATATAATTTGAGAGGTTCAAATTAATTATTCAAGCTTCATCAGGGAAAAAACCAAAACAGTTGGTTTACTATTCAAGTCCAAAACAAGGAAGTTTCTGTGCTGCACATAAGTACAATATTCGAAGCTTCCTTAAAATCTGTTAAATATAGAGACAGTGAGAGCCATAAAATCAGTTTATGCTTAATGTAATTGCCTCTCAACCTCTTGGCTTTATTTTGAAAGTCAGTCACAATATATGAGCATTTTTAGTCATTCTTCTGCTTGATTTTTTTAATTTCATTTTTTCCCTTTACTATATTTGTTACCCAAAAACGGAATTTTAGCATATTTACTAACTTGTTCATGGAGAGGAAAACTTGCTGGCTCGTAATCGTATAGCATATAAAATTTGTAGAAGGAGCAGCATATAGTAATTAGAGACAATTTAAATTTGATAGGATTCAAATGCATTTTTTTTTAGCATGTCCGCCTCAAAGACGACCAAGACCCTCAACTGGTACAGACGCATTTTTTAGACCGTTTCTTTTCATTCAAACTTGATCATCCATTAATAACTCAGTCAATCACATACTAAATGACAGAATATTTGTTGGCCTTCGTCAAAGTTAATACTCTTAATGTTTGCTAGTTCATACTTCGTTATGGTAGTAATTAACTTCAATTTGCACATAGTTTAAACTTTAAACTACTTTGACTTCTTCAATTATCCTCCAGCTGAAACAGCCTTTTTCATTTCGAGTCTCAAAACTTCACTCTACCAAGAATTACCAAATACCAAGTATGTACTAGCTTCTACTACCAAAAATACCAAAGTAACTCTGAATAAATAACCTAACTTTTTTTCTCCGTTAGAAATATGAGCGTTGATTTCCCGTAGACCTAGATAGCAACATTGTGTTTTAGCATAGGATTAAGCATTAGCAATCAACATGTCAACACAGGAAAAAAAAAAAAAAACAAAGCTTGGTTAAAATTGCACATGCTTCTTCGGCCGAGGAGTTACGTGGAGCACAGGTATAAGATACAACAACATCATCAACATCGAATAGGGAAAGATGGCATACATCTACTTCTTCAGATAGTCACAGATGATAAATAGACAATGCTACTGACGTAGCTGATAAATCTTTATCCAGAAGCAACTAATGAAGCAATATCTTTATCAAATCCTCCTCAAATTTTCACCTTAACACAAAGTTTATATATAGCACAGCAGACACTAAAAATAAGACCAGGACTTTTGCATGTTACTAGTTTTTATCATCCAACTTTGATCTAGTCAATTATCATACACATAAAAGTTAAACAAAATCAAACTAAAGTTCATCAGAATAAGAAGTGAGATGTATATCTGCACATTGTATTGAACACTGCAAATACAAAATTAAAAGGAATAAATGAGAAAAGTTGAGAGTGGATCACTGTATGACCAATTACAGCTAACAATACAAACAGTATGATTTTTCTGTTTTAACTTTTTTTCACAATATTCATAAGCTCTCATTGGAATCACCATTACCATTTGACAACCTGCGGAGAGTGCACGCCACTAGGCCTCTTCCTCCAAAAAACCCGAACCATGACTTAGCTGTTGCTGATCGACCTACATTGCTTGTTGACGGAATATCAGCGGCACCAATAATGGGCAGTGTATTTGCTATAGGTTGAAACTCTACTGCATCTTCTAGTGCTCCACCATCACTTGCACTACCATCCACAGGTTCGACATCAACTTCCCCGACATCAAGATTCACAGCTAGTGATCGCCTTCTAGCTCTCAACCAATCTGCAACATCACCCGTCACATGCTTGCACTTCTTAACCTTGATTTTCACCAAATTCGGACACCCCCAAGCAAAAGACTCGATCCCTTCATCCGTCACTTCACATCCCTTGATACACAGCTTCTTCAAGGCCATACATTTCGTGGCAATACAAGATACTTCAGGATCTCCAATAGTGTCGCTACCACAAAGTGCCAATCTTTCTAACTTTTGACAATTCGAAGCTATCGCCAACAAACTAGTCGATGTAGGATTCAAACCAATAAGCACCAATTCTTTGAGATTTGAACTATTCTCAGCAATTGCAACCAAACCCTCATCCCCTATTCTATTAGTCCTCCATCCATCAATGTGAAGCTTCCTCAATAACTTACATTTCCTAGCCACTGCTACAACCCCAGCATCTGTGCATTCGGGCGTTTTCACCAAATGCAAAATCTCCAAATTTGGACAATTCGATATCGCGTTAAGCCCAGTATCACTAACTTGAAGCCTCTCCAAATGAATCTCAGCAACATGATTTTCCCTACTCCCAATTGTCTCAAAAAGCCTATCCCAATCACCTAAACATCGCAACAACTTCAAAGTCCTCAAATTTTTGGACCCAATAATCAAAGGCCCAAAGCACTGGCCATTATAAAGCTCTTTCAAACATATAGATTTAAGCGATGAAGCCGCAGCTCCAGGGCCAATTGGGTCGGCTGCAAACCCATCGTTGATGCCACGTAGGCGCTTCACAGATAATTCCTCAAGGGTAGAACAGTGATCAAGCAAAGCATTCATACCTTTGGCTCCAAACATGCAAGACCCACATGAGAATTTCTTCAAACTCTTACAATTCTTTGCAAAAGCAGACATACCCACATCGGTAACATCACGGCAGCCACGTAGCTTTAGGCGCGTGAGGTTAACGCAACGGAGGGAGATAAGGGTCAAAGCTTCATCATTTATGCTCACGGATTTACGATCACATCGGAGAGCGAGTTTCGTAACAGAATCGAAACGAGAGAAGACGGTGGGGATATGAGGGAGGAACTCAGCTTTTGCGTTGAGGGAAAGGCGGTGACGGCTTTGACCCTCCACTAAAAGCCATCTCCGGCAGACGAGGGAACATTTCTTCCGGTCGCCGGAGCTCAGGCACTGGAAAATTAAAGCTAAACATTCATCGGGAAGCTCATATGTGTAATCTGGGTTTTCGAAATCCGTGGGGATGATTGATTCATCTTCATCTGAATTCATGAGGGAGAAAAAATCAGATTCGGAGGTAGAACGGTGGTGGTTGGGAAGTGGGCTCGGGTGAAGGTTACGGTGGCGGAGTTTCGGCCCACCACCACATTGGGTCGATGAATATTGGCCCATTTTGCTTGAATGAAAGAAGAGAGAAACTGAGAGATTTAGGGTTGGAAATGGATTGCGCTGCAGGAATTGAAGATTGGAAAAAGGGAGATGTTTAATATAGGAAAATTAATAAGGGAGAGGTTGACATTTGACTGGGTTAAAAGGGTGGAATATTGAAAAGAGAGGAAGAAGAAGAAAAGAAGAAGAAGAAGAAGAGCTGTAGAGGAAATGTGCGAGTCCTCGTCAATATCGTCAATGGCCGACTAATAATATTGGAATATCCAGTGGGAAGAAGAAATTATATGGACCAAAATGCCCTTTTATACTTCTTTTTTGTCTTACTTCTTTTTGCACATGTAATTTAAAGACGTAGCAGATCAGTGTTTGCTGTGTGAATTTCGAGTTGGAATAAGGCGTTACATGCTTTACTTGCATCTTATATGCGATTAATAAATTAATTTGTATAATTTTTACAATAACAATATCGAGTTCAACTTGCATATATCTTGATTAATCTATCAGGTAGTGCGTTATAATTAAGTAGATATATTGAGTAAATCTATGAATCAAGCTTGGAACATATAATTGTGATTCAATAAAGTTGCGATCTTCAGGTTATTATTCATATACCTGAGCCTTTTTCAACCATATCCCTTGAGGACATAAAGTAATTTTTTTTAGAATTTTGAAATTTGTGTAAACAATAATATTATTAAAAAGTGCTGAATTTTATTAGAACATTAAAAAATGTAAACAATGTCAAATAAAATGGAACAAATTGAATGCTTACACTATGATGCCAAATTCACAGACTACTGAATTTCGTAGTTATTCAAACTGTAGCAACATAATCACCAATCATACCCATTACCTACCTACTTTTATTATTTTTGTGGAAGAGCTTAAAGTTACTTTTATTCTGTTCTCTACCTCCTAGGTGTACGAATATGGATCTAGAATTTAAATTTTTACGTTTTTATTATTGAACTCATATATACTATTTGTTATAAGTTTATATATATATATATACTATTTACTATAATTTTAACAAATTCTCATATAATTTTCAATTGAATCTGATATTATTTTATAAGTGTGGATCCACGCCTTAGGTGTATATGGAGGAATGAATGCCCACGAGACCAATTCCTATGAAGAAAGAGAGAGTGGAGACTGGGTGAGTGGACGGAAGATTCCGAGTTTGCGGCCCGTTCTTTCGCTAATTAGCCACGTAGAATACTACGAAGTTTATATTTGTAAGATTAGAAAAGTTAGTGGTATTTGACTTGTTCCAGATGTATGGCCTTAACGTGTCTTTCTCGGGTGAATGAAACGCACAATTAACACAATATGCACTATTCTTCTTCTCTGATTGTCTTCACATAATGGACGATGAGCTATCTACTTACTGCAATTATAATATTACATGCTTCTACTCTGCTGCTCTTATAAACGGTTAAAATCGGACTCATCTACTATATGACAGATCGAAATCGAAACGTCATGGATTGAAGATCGACCCTGAGTTCCATCGAACCTAGGAACGGTTAAAATATGCACAGCGGAAGCAATCAAACAAATCAGGCATCTAATACATGTAAACTAGACAATGCTATAATCACAAGATTAGAAGCATTAACCTCTTGAAATCGTTGGACAAAGCTTCCAAACAGCAAGAATCCAGGGTTGCAGTCTTCTGCTATATGCCTAATAAAACCTTGGACGATTTTGCTTTTGGGTGGGCAAAAACAATAACACTACTTAAGGAGGACGAATTTCTCTAATTTGGGGTCGTTTAGATGGGTTTTTGGCTAATTTTATATTTTCTGGAAAAAAATTTTAATAAAAAGAATTTTTAAAAGAAATCTGTGATGGTATGGTTCAATTCCCATTGTTTACAATCATGTTTTACAGTAATATAATGAATTTATATGTTGACATAGGTCTTCTTCCCCATCGGATAAATTCATTATAGATGATTACTGTAGTTTTGCCTCTAGTTATTTGATTACTTATATTAACTCTCCAACTGAGTTATATGTTGATTCAATGAAACTAGAGTTTATAAAAGTGATATTTACCTATCTTAAATTAACAGTTTACTCTCCATCTGAGTTGATCTTGTTTAAATTTAAGGGGTTAATATCTTACATCACTCATATATTTTGCATGAATAGTTAAGTTTCCCTAACGAATCTAAATGTTCAATGAGCATGGTTATATGTGATGTTTTTGAATTTAATTATTCTAAATACATAACTAATGATCTATTTAATGTAAATATCTCTCAGATTAATCATGTCTTCATTCAACCCACTTACCTCAATTCTGAACCAAAACAAGTTAGAAGGACCGAATTATGTTGACTGGAAAAGAAACCTTGATATTTTCCTAACTGCTGAAGGTTACAAATTTGTAATCACTGAGGAGTGTCCAGAAAAATCTGAAAATGCTACTGATGATCAGGTTAAGGCCTATGACAAATGGGTTAAGGCTGATGAGATGGCGCGATGTTACATTCTTGCCTCTATGGCGAATGTTTTGCAACATCAGCATCAGTCTATGGGGTCTGCTTACGACATGCTTGAAAGTCTCAAAGAGATGTTCGGTGAGCAAAATCGTGCAGCTAAGCAGACTGCCATGAAAGCCCTTTTGAACACCAAGATGGCTGAAGGATCATCGGTCAGGGACCATGTTCTGAAGATGATGAGTCTTCTGAATGAACTGGAGGTCCTTGGAGCCTTGATTGATAAGGAGTCTCAAGTTGAGATGGTCCTACAGACTCTGCCTGACAGTTTTCAACAATTTCGCTTGAACTATAATATGAACAAAATGGATTTGTCACTAGCGAAATTGTTGAATGAGCTGCAAGCGGCAGAGTCTATTATCAAACAACAAGCTCCAGTTGTGGCACTCAATGTTGAGAAAGCTTCAGTTTCTAAGTCGAAAGGCAATAAGAAAAAGAAGAAGGCTCAAAAGGTTTTGGCACCTGGTGGTGCGGCTGGTGTGAAAAAGCCCAAAGGCAAGTGTTATCATTGCAAGCAACCTGGGCATCACAAGAAGCAATGCCCTGCCTATCTGTCAAAGTTGAATAAGCAAGGTAATTCAAATTTAAATGTCGTTGAAACTTGTTTAGCGGCTGTTTCTACCATATTTTGGTGTGTAGGTTCGGGAGTCACTAATCATATCTGCACTACTTTGCAGGGGTTTCAGGAAACGCGGCGGCTAAGTGAGAATGAAATTTGCGTATTTCAAGCCAATGGCGAGCCAGCACCNTTCGGTGAGAAAAATCGTGCAGCTAAGCAGACTGCCATGAAAGCCCTTTTGAACACCAAGATGGCTGAAGGATCATCGGTCAGGGACCATGTTCTGAAGATGATGAGTCTTCTGAATGAACTGGAGGTCCTTGGAGCCTTGATTGATAAGGAGTCTCAAGTTGAGATGGTCCTACAGACTCTGCCTAACAATTTTCAACAATTTTGTTTGAACTATAATATGAACAAAATGGATTTGTCACTAGAAAAATTGTTGAATGAGCTGCAAGCGGCAGAGTCTATTATCAAACAACAAGCTCCAGTTGTGGCATTCATTGTTGAGAAAGCTTCAGTTTCTAAGTCGAAAGGCAATAAGAAAAAGAAGAAGGCTCAAAAGGTTTTGGCACCTGGTGGTGCGGCTGGTGTGAAAAAATCCAAAGGCAAGTGCTATCATTGCAAGCAACCTGGGCATCATAAGAAGCAATGCCCTGCCTATCTGTCAAAGTTAAATAAGCAAGGTAATTCAAATTTAAATGTCATTGAAACTTGTTTAGCGACTGTTTCTACCATGTTTTGGTGTGTAGATTGGGGAGCCACTAATCATATATGCACTACTTTGCAGGGTTTTCAGGAAACGCGGCGGCTAAGTGAGAATGAAATTTGCATATTTCAAGCCAATGGCGAGCCAGCACCAGATTTAGCTTTAGGAAATATTAGAGTTTCGTTTAGTAGTGATAGAGTTTTATATCTAAAAGATGTTCTCTATGTACCTTCCATTAGAAGGAATTTAATTTCGGTTTCGAAAATAATGGATGCTGGTTATAATGTTTATTTTGCTAATAACTCTGCTGTTATTAAGTTTAATAAACGTTTTATCTACACTGCTGCTAGAGTACATGACCTTTTTATTCTTGATATATCTCCTCGTGTGCTACAACAACCAAAAGAATTGAATAACATTAATCTGCCACATAAAAGAAAACGTATTTCTGAATTGAGTCAAACTTATTTGTGGCACTTACGTCCATATCATATAAATCTAAATAGGATTTCGAGATTGGTCTCTGATGGACCATTGAGTTCATTGAAAGTGGAGTCACTACCAACATGTGAATCCTGTTTAGAAGGTAAAATGACCAGGAGACATTTTCCCTCAAAAGGAAATAGAGCCAGCGATAATCTAGAACTAATTCACTCTTATTTGTGTGGCCCTATGAATATACAAGCAAGAGGCGGTTTTGAGTATTTTGTGACTTTCGCAGATGATTACTCAAAATATGGATACATTTATCTGTTGCGACGTAAGTCTGAATGCTTTGAGAAATTCAAATAATTTAAGACGGAAACGGAGAAACGACATGATAAATATATCAAAACATTGCGATCTGATCGTGGTGGTGAATACCTTTCTGCGGAATTCATAAAATACTTATCATATAGTGGAATTACATCTCAATTATCTGCCCCAGGAACACCACAAAAAAATGGTGTGGCAGAAAGAAGAAATAGGACACTTATGGAAATGGTTTGATCAATGTTAAGTTATTCCGATTTGCCTTCCTCCTTTTGGGGATATGCTTTAGAAACAACAAATTACATTCTAAATTTGGTTCCTTCAAAGTCAGTACCTTCAACTCCAGTAGAATTGTGGACTGGGCGCAAGCCAAGTTTACGGCACATTCGGGTTTGGGGTTGTCCAGCACATGTGCTGAAAGGGAAAGCGGATAAATTGGAATCAAGGACAGAAGTATGCATTTTTATTGGATATCCAAAAGGAACTAAAGGCGGTTTGTTTTATTGTCCCAAAGAAAAGAAGGTAATTGTTACGACAAATGCCAGATTTTTAGAAGAGGACTATTTAATGAACCATATTCCTAGAAGTAAACTAGTTTTACAGGAATTAAATAATGGAGTAACTAAAGACTCATCTCTAGAACGTATCCCGGAAGCCAGTATTGACATACCACTGCACTATCGTAGTGGGAGAAATGTCAATAGGCAGCAGATTGCACAAGAGCAATTACCTGACATCCCACTACCCCAAAGTAGTGGAAGTAATGTTGAGCAACCTCAGATTGTTGAACAACCTGAAAATGTTCTGCAGCCTGCACTCCAGGAAGAAGTTAATAATATCCCAGCACCGCAAGGTGTGGAGGATAACATTGAGGTTTCAGTTCCAAAAAATGATGTTTTGATTCAACAACAAAATCAGCCTCCACCTGTAGTGACTAGTCGTAGTGGGAGAATTATTAGAAAACCTCTCCGATTTGCGCTCTGAAGAATCTTGTAATAGAATTCCTGAAGAGCCTAATACAGAACCTATTAATTACGACGAAGCACTACATGATACAGATGCTAATAAATGGGTTGATGCTATGAAATCTGAAATGGAGTCCATGTACTCAAATCAAGTCTGGGATCTTGTAGAACCACCTACTGGAGTCAAACCCATTGGTTGTAGATGGATCTATAATAAAAAGAGAGGAATGGATGGAAAAATGCAAACTTTTAAAGCTAGGCTTGTTGCAAAAGGGTTTACTCAAAAATAAGGGGTCGATTATGAGGAAACCTTTTCGCCAGTAGCCATGCATAAATCCATTAAGATTCTCTTATCCATTGCTGCTCATTACGATTATGAGATTTGGCAAATGGATGTCAAGACGTCTTTTCTAAATGGAAGTCTTGATGAGTGCATCTATATGGCACAACCAGTTGGTTTCATTAAAAGTGGCAATGAGCACATGTTGTGTAAATTAAAGAAATCCATTTATGGATTGAAACAAGCTTCTAGAGCATGGAACACTTGTTTTGACGCATCGATTAAAACCTTCGGTTTTAATCAATGTGAAAATGAGTCTTGTGTCTATAAGAAGTGGAATGGAGATAAAGTTACATTTTTGGTTTTGTATGTAGATGATATTTTGCTCATAGGAAATAATGTGAGGATGTTGAATTCAGTAAAGGAATGGTTGTCCTCACGTTTTGATATGAAGGACTTGGGATATACATCACATATCCTTGAGATCAAGCTTATGCGAGATCGCAAGCAGAGGATATTAGGCTTGTCCCAAGCACTTTATATTGATACTATTCTCACCAGATTTAGCATGCAAGATTCCAAGAAAGGCTTTCTCCCTTTTAGGCATGGAATCTCTCTGTCGAAAGATCAGTCCCCAAAAATGACTGATGAGATAGAAAAAATGAAGGCGGTCCCTTATGCTTCTGCTGTAGGGAGTCTCATGTATGCTATGCTATGTACTAGACCTGATATCTGCTTTGCAGTTGGCATGGTTAGTAGATTTCAGTCTAACCCTGGACGAGAACACTGGACTGCTGTTAAGCATATAATCAAGTACTTGAAAAGGACTAGGGATTATATGTTGGTGTATCACTCAGGTGATCTTGCACCCATTGGCTATACTGATTCAGATTTCCAGTCAGATAGAGACTCTAGAAAATCTACCTCAGGATATGTTTTTACCTTAGGAGGTGGAGCCATAAGTTGGAGGAGTATCAAGCAATCATGTGTTGCTGATTCCACCATGGAAGCCGAATATGTGGCTGCATCTGAGGCAGCTAAAGAGGTTGTTTGGCTCAGGAACTTTCTAAATGAGCTTAATCTAGTTCCTTCGGTTCAAGCACCTATTGTACTTTATTGTGACAATAGTGGCGCAATTGCAAACTTGAAGGAACTAAGAAGCTGNATTGTACTTTATTGTGACAATAGTGGTGCAGTTGCAAACTCGAAGGAACCAAGAAGCCATAAAAGGAGTAAACATATTGAGCGTAAATATCACTTAATTCGGGACATAACTCAAAGAGGTGATGAAAGAGTATTGAAGATTGCGTCAGAGGAAAATTTGGCAGACCCGTTTACGAATAGCTTGACAAAGAAGAATTTTGACAAGCATGTAGAAGGAATGGGTGTTAGAGTAGTAGACGCATGGTTATGAGTCTAAGTGGGAGATTGTTGGGATATACTATTAACCATGCGGTTTAGACATAGTATTTTATTTTATACTTTATGGAACAATTATATATTTAATTTATTCAATTCAATAAAGTACTATTTTAAATAGATCATTTGTTACATGTGTGTCCTTTTAGTTATGTAGTAGACAATTTAGTTTATGGAGTCTTAGCTCATGCACGGAAGATTAAATTGTTGATTCTCATAATTAATAAATTTTGTTCACAATCAAAGATATTATTGGACAAAATATCTTGATGATTGAGCACAAGATTATAGTATAATTTATCTTGATTATGGGAGTGGTTTTACTCCGACTTCTTGTGCTAGTATACTCAGTGTATATTGAACGGACCAAGTGGAGAAAAGATATTTTTGTACTGAATATATAAAATACTTTCTCTAATTCATTAAATAAGCTTATACTCCTAATCTTGATATAATTATTATGATCAATGTAATTTGTTTATTGTTTTGATTTATCAAAAGGTACGACTCTATTCCGAGTCAGTGTATGCCTAATAGATTGGACAATGATGAATAATATTTGTGAATAATAATTAGTTGATAGAATCCTTTACTCGGTTTTGAGTTTGATGATACCCCTTTATATAAGCTTATAAGTTTTCATGTGAAAACTCAGCCGGTGGATTTTGTATCCGTCACATGAAATAGTTTAAGCGTAATTGTAAAGGATTTAATTAGTTGATTAAATTAAATTTTCAGTGATTTAATTTGATTAACTGGTATTTGAGATCTTAACATGGGGAGTTAAAATAAGTGTTATTTAATCTTCTGTGCATGAGCTAAGATTCCACACACTAAATTGTCTACTACATAACTAAAAGGACACACATGTAACAAATGATCTATTTAAAATAGTACTTTATTGAATTGAATAAATTAAATATATAATTGTTCCATAAGGTATAAAACAAAATACTATGTCTAAACCGTATGGTTAATAGTATATCCCAACATGCACGATGTTAGAATGTGCTACTTCAAGATTATCGAGTCTGTGACCCCGAAACTGACCCCGACTCCGAATCAGCTAAAGAAAACATCATCAAACCAAAATAAAGGAAGGCCGAAATATCCGTAACTGGTCGGATATCACGGTGGGAATCTCAGCACGTATCAATGAAACCGATTAATTAGCAAATCATGAGATTTTTTTACCTTATATTGAATTATACCTAAAGTAGGACTCCCCTACTATATAAATGGGTCTGATTATTGTAAAACACATTGTAACACACATTCCAAAGCAATATACTGTTATTCCTAGCTATTATCAATTCATCACTCTGTTCCGATACCGATTACAACATTTTTTGACTCGAGGGCGATCAACCTTCAAGGTCAAGATTTTTCAACTTGTATGGTTTGCATTTACTTTTTATCATTAATTTCAATATTAATATGATTTCTCATTCATTATCAAGTTAGACCACGCTTCCTTAAAACCACGTATAAATTCAATTGTTATCCAATTTTGAGGGTAAATAGGTTGGCCTCCCACCGTGGGGATAAGGATAATAGTGTTTATTTGATACAAATCTCCATAATACACACTACTTTACACTTGCTCTTTGAAGTGTCTTTGATTCTAGGCTAAAATACAAAAATGCCAAACTCTCAATCAACACCCTTACACGTTGATAACGAGTCCGGTCACCAAGGTGAAAATAACAACATAGCGCCTGGTAATGAGATACCACCTGCTGATCCCGCTGGAATTTCGATCGCAGATCCGATTGACGCTAATTTGCATGTGGTTATCGATGCAAACTTACCTACGACACCGAAAATAGCATTCGTGGTGGAGCCCGATCGGCAACTCGAAACACACAGAACGTTGAAGGAGACGGGATCAATCTACGAGTGATCTTCGAAATGTTTGTATTGGTAAAAAAAGAGTTTCACACGTAAGCCAGCTTTTGACAACTCAGCTAGTCACGTAGACACAAGAAAACGCAACAGCTGGACGTGGCTCCTTGAAGAGATACGGTACAAAGAGGCACGGTTCAGTAAACCCACGAACATATCAGCCACGGGAAACTCAACTTGATCAAAACGGGAGAGAGGCACGGTCAGAATGAATCTAGACAAAGCTACGAGCAGATTCAGGGACCCACAATTGATTACTCGAATGTTATGTAACTGAACCCCAATTACCGTTATCCTTTGTAACGCCTCATTAATGTCATAATTAGTCATTAATGAGTAACCATAGCAAGAGTCGTACGTTATAAGAATCTCCTATATAAGGGAGGGGAATACAACTTGTAAAGGCATCTGATTCTCGAATACAATCAACATCGATCTTTTATTTCTGCAATATTGTTTATTATTAATTTTTTTCTCCATTACCTTGATTATCAGTAACCCGTATTCATCTTAAAAATAAGCTTTAGTCAAAGGGTCTAATTCTTTGGTTAAACAAATTGGTTCCGTTACCGGGAATCTGATAATCTTTGTTTACTTTTCAAGTGATATCCTCTGAATTATGTCAAACCCCAACGACAACAACCAGCAAAGGAGTGGAACCCCAGTTCCATCGCCTTCAGGAACCCCACGTGGTTCGAGGGAACAATCCCCAGAAAGATCCAATAACAACAATGGTGATAATGATCAAACTGTGGAACAAGATCGTGTAAAGCAAATGATTGCAGAGTATGTGAGCCAAGCTTTGCAAGAATTTGCGAGAGGATTACCGGCAGCATTGCCTACACCGCCGACGCCACCTCCCAATAACACCATCGCTATGGAAAATCCTCAATCTAGGTTGGCAAACTCAGGAAGAGGAGATACTCCTAATGAACTTTTCGAAACGAGACCAGGTATATCTAACAACTCAGAATTACAAAATTTACTGCTAACCATGCAGAAACAGATGAAGGAGCAGAATGATCGCATCAAACAAATTCCTGGTGTATCACCTGTCATCAAAGGCATCGATGTTGATAGATTTTCTCAACAACCTTGGAAGCCAATTGTGGCACCTTTGCCTATACCCAAGAAGTTTAAAATGCCTGACGTTCCCAAATATGATGGAACAACTGACCCACGCGACCATGTGACTGCTTTCACTACTGGGGCAAAAGGCAACGACTTAACGAAACAAGAGATTGAATCAGTCCTTGTCAAAAAATTTGGGGAAACACTTACCAAAGGGGCCCTAACCTGGTATTCTCTTCTCCCTGAAAATTCTATTGACTCTTTTGCTGAGCTTGCAGATTCATTTATAAAAGCACACTCTGGTGCACAAAAAGTTGAGAAGAGAATGGAAGACATATTCAAAATAAAACAAGGAGACACGGAACTACTCCGTAAGTTTGTAGATAGGTTTCAACGAGAAAGAATGCAGTTGCCCAGGGTGCCTGATAATTGGGAAGCCATGGCATTTGCAAGCAACTTGAACGATAAAAGCTCAGAAGCCACTAGGCGACTTAAGGAGAATCTAAGATAATTCCCCGCCACAACATGGAACGATGTATATAATAGGTACAGTACTAAACTCAGAATAGAAGAAGATATCACTGCTCGCTCGAAAGATGAAGATCGTTCCAGATCCAGACGTCCTGAATTTGATAGAAAATCAAGTAAAAACGGGTACGATCCTTGCTTAGGACCCTCAGGACGCGATATCTGCTCCAGGTTCGAAAACACTAGGTCGGACTATAGACCACAAGGAAGAGATGTAGTCTCATCCTCGTCTAGATCTAGAAAAGATCGAGATGAACGACCTAGAGGTAGTACTCAAATTGGGGATCATACCTTTAATGTAAGTACTACTGAACTTGTCTCAATATTGAAGAACATGGGAGACAAGGTTAAGTGGCCCAAAGAGATGCGGTCAAATCCAAGTAGAAGAAACCCAGATCACTGGTGTGAATTTCACAACGATCATGGGCACAAAAGTGCGGATTGCAGATTTTTACAAGGTGAAGTAGAAAATTTGTTAAAACATGGCTATTTAACAGAATTGTTTAGTGATAAAGGTAAACAGGCATACATGAGGAACAGGAAGGAGCCCCCAAAGCCTCCTTCTCCAAAATGAACCATTAACGTAATACACGAGGTGAAGAAGTAAACGGAGTGATTTGCAAAACAACCAGAAAGTTCACAATTACACACGGGAAACGTGCTCGTGAAAAAAACAATATAACCTTCGATGATGCAGATAGTAGAAGATTAATTCTTCCACATAACGATGCTCTGGTAATATCTTTACTTATTCATAACACTAACGTGAAAAGAGTGTTGATGTCTGGGCAGTTCAGTCATTATCATTTTGCTAAGAGTCGTGGAAGAAATGCTGCTGGAGGATCAAGTAATCCCAAAAGCATGAGCCATATCAGGGTTTGATAACTCTACAGTTATAACAAAAGGAGAAATTGAGCTTAGCACTTATGCTGAGGGGGTGATCAAAAGAGCTAGGTTCCAAGTCATCGATACTCACATGGCTTATAACATGATCATTGGAAGACCATGGATCCACGACATGAAAGCTATACCCTCCATGTTCCATCAAGTAATTAAATTTACCTCTAAATGGGGGATTCAACAAATCAAAGGAGATCAACAGACTGCAAAAAATATAAATTATGTGGTACACTACAACAAGAAAATAGAGGTGGAAGAATTACGAGATAAGGGAATCTCCCAAGCAGGTAACGCAGCCCAAACAGGCATGGAAGAAATTACTACCCAAATAGGTACGGAAGGTATTATTGCTGAAACAGGTACGAAAGAAAATACTTACGAGAAGGAAAATCAAGTTACCACGGAAGGTATACTATACCACACAGAAACAGATTCCAGACCGGACGTCATTCGTGAACCGGAGGAAGATGATAACATCAAAACAACTACGGAAGAGCTCGAAGCTGTTCCATTATTCGAACAAAAACCTGAGCAGAAAGTGTATATAGGCACGAGGCTAGACTCCTCTCGAAGAGGTAAGTTAATTGATTATTTAAAGGCTAATGCAGACTGCTTTGCGTGGTCCCACTCAGATATGACAGGCATTCCACCAGAAGTGATGACTCATAAACTAAATGAAGATATATCCTTCGTACCTGCTAAACAGAAGAAAAGAAAGCAAGGACCATTCAAGAACCACGTGATTGACTAAGAGGTACAGAAACTTTTGAAGATTGGTTCGATACGAGAGGTAACGTACCCTAACTGGTTAGCAAACACCGTGGTAGTACCTAAAAAGAATGGCAAGTGGAGAGTATGCATAGATTATACTGATTTAAACAAAGCATGCCCCAAAGATTCATTCTCATTGCCTCATATAGATCAAATGATTGATGCCACCGCAGGTCATGAACTATTAAGCTTTCTAGATGCATATTCTGGTTATAATCAGATTAAAACGGATCCTCTAGACGAGAAAAAAACCTCATTTATCACGAATAGGGGGACTTATTATTATAAAGTTATGCCTTTTGGCTTAAAAACGTTGGAGCCACCTATCAAAGGTTAGTGACCAAGATGTTCCAAGAACATCTGAGAAAAATGATGGAGGTTTACATTGATGACATGTTGGTAAAATCAACACAAGCTCAAGACTATTTCCATCACCTCTCTACTGCTTTTGATATTTTACGCAGGTATAATATGAAGTTAAATCCAGAGAAATACGTTTTTGGAATGCAATCAGGCAAATTTTTGGGTTTCCTTGTATCAAACAGAGGAATATAGGTACATCCCGCTCAAATTAAAGTCATAGAGGAAATACATGATGTCTTAACAAATAAAAAGGAAGTTCAAAGACTGACAGCGAGAATAGCAGCTTTGGGTAGATTTATTTCTAGATCTTCCGAAAAATATTTTAAATTCTTCTCAGTTCTCAAAAAGCAGAATCAGTTTGAATGGACTGAAGAGTATCGGCAAGCCCTCAAGAACCTGAAGATTTATCTATCACAACCACCACTGCTTTCAAAGCCAAAAGAAGGGGAAATATTGTACATCTACCTGGCTGTCACAGAAATTGTTGTAAGTGCAGTATTGGTAAGAGAAGAAAAAGGTAAACAATCACCAATCTATTATGTAAGTAAAACTTTGCTAGATGCTGAGACTAGATATCCACATCTGGAAAAGTTAGCCTTAGCTTTAATAATGGCATCTAGAAAATTACGACCCTATTTTCAATGCCACCCAATCACTGTTGTGACCTCATATCCTTTAAGAAATATGCTGCATAAACAAGAATTGTTAGGAAGATAAGCCAAGTGGGTCATAGAATTAAGTGAGCATGAGATAATCTATCAGCCTAGAACTGCAATTAAGTCTCAAATACTAGCTGATTTTGTTGCTGACTTTAGTAATAGCATTGTATCTGAAGTAGAAAAAGAGTTACAACTCTTTAACGGTGTTAATCCAGGCCTATGGACCTTGTTCACCGATGGTTCTTCAAATATAAAAGGCGTCGGCTTAGGCATAGTCTTAATATCACCCACGGGTGAAAAGACACGGCAAGCTATAAAGTGTTATCCTATCACTAACAATAAAGCAGAGTACAAAGCTATTATTGCAGGGCTTGAACTTGCACGGGAGCCCTCAATCGAACAAATTATGATCAACAGCGACTCCCAACTGGTAGTAAATCAGATACAGGGGACTTACATCGCTCGAGAGACCAGAATGCAACAATATCTTGAAAAAGCACGAGAGCTCGTGAGATAATTCAAAACATGGAAGGTAGTGCAAATATCTAGAGAGGAAAATTCAGAGGCAGATGCATTAGCTAACCTCGCAGCAGTCACAGAAGTAACGAACAAAGATAATACGATTGTCGTTCAACTATTTCATTCAATAATAGAACATGACAGGAATGAGGTAACTTTCAACAACCTAACCTGGGACTGGAGAAACGAAATTCTTAATTTTTTGCAGAATGACACCGTACCTGAAGAGAGGAAAGCGTCTCAAGCGCTACGCCACAAAGCTGCACGGTACTGCCTTATTCGTAACTTACTCTATCGCAAGATGTTCGGAGGACCCCTAGCTAAATGCCTTGGACCTAACCAAACGGAATTTGTGATGAAAGAAGTCCACGAAGGACACTATGGAAATCACTCAGGGGCGAGATCCTTAGTGAAAACCCTAATCAGAGCCGGATACTATTGGCCTAAGATGGAAGA
>ML407799.1:1609-19081 GCA_005239525.1 Nicotiana knightiana | reverse complement strand
CCAAAGGTTTGCCAATAACATGCATCGACCAGCGGAATTATTACATCCAATAATATCCCCATGGCCTTTCATGAAATGGGGTATGGACATAGTAGGACCTCTTCCCACAGCTAAAGGACAGGTACGGTTTTTACTCGTACTAACCGACTATTTTACAAAATGGGTAGAGGCAGAAGTGTTCAAACAAGTGCGAGAAAAGGAAGTTAAAATCTTCTTATGGAAAAATGTAATATGTCGCTTTGGAATACCGAAGGAGATCGTGTGTGATAATGGCCCACAATTCATAGGCTCGTCACAGAATTCTTCTAAAGTTGGAAAATCAAGCGAATCACCTCAACGCCATACCACCCCGTGGATAATGGTCAAGTTGAGTCAACGAATAAGGTTATCATCAACAATCTATAAAAGCGGCTGGATAAAGCCAAAGGAAACTGGCCTGATGAGTTACCAGCGGTACTATGGGCATACAGAACAACTTCAAAAATAGCCACGGGAGAAACTCCGTTCGCACTTGTTTATGGCTCAGAAGCCTTAATACCAGTGGAGATTGGCAAACCAAGCATAAGGTTCTCAACAGCAATGGAAGGTGAAAAGGACAATGAATTAAGGACCAACCTGGACCTGCTCGAACCACGGAGAGAAGCAGCATTAATACGGATGGAAGCTCAAAAATAAATCATAGAGCATTATTACAATCGTAAAGCTCATCTCAGGTACTTTAAAATTGGGGACTTCGTCCTCAAAAAAGTCTTTCAATCAACAAAAGAAGCAGGTGCAGGAAAGCTAAATCCAAACTGGGAAGGACCTTACAAAATCCGAGGCATAGCTGGAAAAGGCGCCTATGAGTTGGAAGCTATGGATGGAAGAGTTCTACCAACAAGTTGGAACGACATCCATCTGAAGAAGTATTACTTCTAAAAATAAAAGAATACCCACCGTCAGGTATCACACGTTCAGATTTTATTTTGAACAGTTAAAAATTTTACTAACTTGTTTAGATGATAGGCATAAAGCTAACCCATCACCAGATNCATCCAATAATATCCCCATGGCCTTTCATGAAATGGGGTATGGACATAGTAGGACCTCTTCCCACAGCTAAAGGACAGGTACGGTTTTTACTCGTACTAACCGACTATTTTACAAAATGGGTAGAGGCAGAAGTGTTCAAACAAGTGCGAGAAAAGGAAGTTAAAATCTTCTTATGGAAAAATGTAATATGTCGCTTTGGAATACCGAAGGAGATCGTGTGTGATAATGGCCCACAATTCATAGGCTCGTCACAGAATTCTTCTAAAGTTGGAAAATCAAGCGAATCACCTCAACGCCATACCACCCCGTGGATAATGGTCAAGTTGAGTCAACGAATAAGGTTATCATCAACAATCTATAAAAGCGGCTGGATAAAGCCAAAGGAAACTGGCCTGATGAGTTACCAGCGGTACTATGGGCATACAGAACAACTACAAAAATAGCCACGGGAGAAACTCCATTCGCACTTGTTTATGGCTCAGAAGCCTTAATACCAGTGGAGATTGGCAAACCAAGCATAAGGTTCTCAACAGCAATGGAAGGTGAAAAGGACAATGAATTAAGGACCAACCTGGACCTGCTCGAACCACGGAGAGAAGCAGCATTAATACGGATGGAAGCTCAAAAATAAATCATAGAGCATTATTACAATCGTAAAGCTCATCTCAGGTACTTTAAAATTGGGGACTTCGTCCTCAAAAAATTCTCTCAATCAACAAAAGAAGTAGGTGCAGGAAAGCTAAATCCAAACTGGGAAGGACCTTACAAAATCCGAGGCATAGCTGGAAAAGGCGCCTATGAGTTGGAAGCTATGGATGGAAGAGTTCTACCAACAAGTTGGAACGACATCCATCTGAAGAAGTATTACTTCTAAAAATAAAAGAATACCCACCGTCAGGTATCACACGTTCAGATTTTATTTTGAACAGTTAAAAATTTTACTAACTTGTTTAGATGATAGGCATAAAGCTAACCCATCACCAGATGATGATATTAGACCTGCAAATACACGAGGAAATAACACAATTACCGGTCTAGGGTTACACTTTCTGATGGACATTTTAAAAAGGGTTCAACAATGTATGTTCAACAATGGGCACCTTCGATAATTCTTGAGCGACCGAGCTAAGAATCATTGCAGGAACATGTATTCTAACAAATAGGCAGAATAAGAAGAACCTCAACACGTTATTAACATGAGCATCAGTGGGGTTGATATCCCACATAGGCCGATTTTGAAACGCACCAAAGTATCACTAGGGATAAATGAACTCGAGACTACATACCGAAAGGAACTTTATCTTTCAACGACGAAGATGCGGAAGTGATCGTGCAGCCCTACAATGATGCACTGGTAATATCTATACTCGTAAATAAAATTCGGGTTAAACGTGTGTTAATTGATCCAGATAGCTCGACCAACATCATTCGATCAAGGGTCGTGGAGGAGCTCGATCTACAAGACCAAATCGTGCCTGCAGTTCAAGTTCTGAACGGATTCAACATGGCATGTGAAACCACTAAGGGCGAAATAACATTAACCGTAAACCCCACCGGGACTATCCATGAGACTAAATTTTATGTGATCAAAGGAGACATGAGGTACAACGCTTTGTTCGGAAGGCCATGAATCCATAACATGAAGGTAGTGCCCTCGACACTGCACCAGGCATAGAAATTCCCAACACCTGGCGGAGTCAAAACAGTCTACGGTGAACAACTGGCTGCAAAGGAAATGTTCGCGGTCAAGGAGGTGATACCGGCATCTACAATTTAAACATCGAAGGTCCCAAACCAGATGGTCAAAACGGTTCCAAATAGCAATTAATGATACCATCTTTGGTAGATTTGGACAAACAAAAGAAAGCCGAGGATGATGATTATGGGGTTCCTAAATCTTTTATAGCCCCCGATGATTCCGACTCCATTAAACCGATGGTCAAGGAGTTGGAACAAGTCATATTACGAGAAAGCTTGCCCGATCGAAAGGTTTACCTTGGCACGGGGCTAAGCTCCGAGCTCAGGGAAAAACTCATTCAATTTCTTATAACTAATATTGATTGTTTCGCTTAGTCCCACCTCGATATGACAAGGATACCGCCGGAGATGACCACTCACAATCTAAGCCTGGACCCAAAGTTTTGCCCGGTTAAACAGAAGAGGAGACCCCACTCCGAGATAAAGCATGCTTTCATCAAGGACAAGGTATCTAAACTTCTTAAAATAGGGTCTATTCGGGAGGTTAAATACCCGGATTGGTTAGCAAATGTAGTGGCAGTCCCTAAACAAGGGAATAAACTTAGAATGTGTGTAGACTACAAAGATTTGAATAAGGAATTCCCCAAATACTCTTTTACTTTGCCCAACATCGACCGTATGATTGATGCCATGGCCGACCACGAGATCCTCAGTTTTCTCGACGCCTATTCCGAGTACAACAAAATACGGATGGACCCGGGTGACCAGGAAAAAACATCCCTCATCACTAAATACGGCACATACTGTTATAACGTAATGCCGTTTGGATTAAAAAATGTCGGTGCTACATACCAACGCCTAGTAAATAGGATGTTCGAGGAAAAATAGGAAAATCAATGAAATTTTAGATTGATGAAATGTTAGTTAAGTCCCTGCGAGAATAAGACTATTTAAAATATTTGCAGAAAACCTTTAGCATACTGAAGCAGTACAATTTGCAGTTGAACCCAGAAAAATGTATGTTTGGAGTTGGATCGGGTAAGTTCCTCGGATTCATGGTGTCCAATCGGGGAATAGAGATCAATACTGATAAGATCAAATCCATCAAATATATCACAGTTGTGGACAACGTAAAGGCTGTGCAAAGGTTAATCAGGCGAATAGCCGCCCAGGGCGATTTATTTCGAGGTCGTCCGACAAGCGCCGCCGATTCTTCGCACCGTTGAAGAAGAAGAATAACTTCTTGTGGACCCCAAAATGCCAACGAGCTTTGGAGGAACCCAAGATATATTTATCGAGTCCGACGCTGCTTCACACACCAAAAATAAACGAACAATTGTACTTGTACTTGGCGGTCTCAGAAATAGCGGTAAGTGGAGTCCTAGTCTAGGAAGAGCAAGGTACACAGTTTCCAATTTACTATGTTAGTAGGACCTTAAGTGAGGCCGGAACTAGGTACTCTCACCTGGAAAAACTGGCGCTCGCTTTGCTAAGAGCCTCTAGGAAGCTAAAACCGTACTTCCAATGTCACCTCATACGTGTCGTTACTACTTACCTGTTGAGGAATGTTATGCATAAGCCCGAACTCTCGGGCCGATTGGCCAAATGGGTCGTAGAAATAAGTGGGTACAATATTGAGTATCGACCTCGAACCACCATTAAGTCTCAAATTTTGGCATACTTTATGGCCGACTTTACACCGGCCCTAATACCCGAGGTCAAAAGAGAGTTATTGGTTAACTCAGGAACTTCCTCGGGAATCTGGATCCTCTTCACGGACGACGTCTCAAATGCAAAAGTTTTTGTACTTGGCATCATACTAAAGCCACCAACATGTATTATAATTAGACAATCTATTAAAACTGTGAAAATGACTAATAACGATGCTGAATATGAGGCCATGATTGCAGTCCTTGAACCCGTATTTGGGGGCTAGCTTCTTCCACCGACGGGAATCTGGCATAGTAATATCCAGAATCTTCTCAACCCATTAGTCTAGGCCTTCTACCCGTGGTGGTGTCAACCGAGTAGCTGAAACAATGGAAACTAAAAGGTTAGCAGTGACAGTGAACGGTCTTTTATGGAGAAAAAGTTAGATACAAAACTTACGTGAACGACTTCATGATTCGGGAAAAGATGGAGTTATGGTCAGGATGATATCCCTGTTACAAATAATGACAAACCACTTCATCCACTCACGATCATTGTCATCATCCATGCTGGTAAGCAGAGCATGATGGCCACACTTGCTGAAATTTATCACTCCCCTACGAAATTTTTGGGGGAATAGAGGTTCATCATATGTGTCAGGGTTAGGGTTTTCTCCGTCTCTGTACACAGTTGGCGCAGGCAAGCCACCGTTCACCATATATAAGGGCCTACTTGTGGAAAGTAGACATGGTATTGATGGTAAAACTCCAAGATCACGGGGTCAAGCCCCCCCACTCAAAGAAAACGGACCCTAAGTGAAGGGGTACGTATACACATACATAAAAACCTTCTTGGTAAGGGTAACCCACTCCACTAGGTCAGGAGAAATGATGTTTAGTTCATGGCAATCATAATCGTCCTTTACAGTAGGAATACTGGGAGGATGAATAGAAGAAGAATACCTGCTAACAGGCCAAGCTCTAGGATTCGCGGAAGAGAACTTCTCTTCTAAGTCGTTAACAGTGCTCAAGTGCTTGGGTATGATGGTGCTCATCATAGGAGGATCAACATCAACATCAACCTCTTTGTCTTTGCTTCTCTTCGGACCTCCACCGAAGTGAAGACCAGAGTTTTTAGAGGACTCAGTAAAAGAAGCCATGACAATAAAGAATTTATGGGTTAAAAGCAAAGGAAAGAGATGAAAGCAAAAGAAGGTTAAGAGCAAAGAAGATAACAAATTTATGAGAGCTTTAGATAGTGAAAGAGGTAAAATGATTAGTATAAGTAAAGATATAGATGGCAGAAATCATGGACACGATTACCTCTAGAACCGGCATAAATATTACTGGATCGTGGGGCAACACGCGTTCGGGGTGTTAAATGCGAATAGACGTGCGTCCTATCAAGCGTCAGAGACTGTTCAGAAGGCTTCATTAAGCTTTTTCGCCAATAAAGGAATCTTTACCAACTTTCCGATGACACAAAGATGTGTCACTGGAAAGCAGGGGGACTATCTGTATAGGATAAAATTGGCTTATATTAAATGATCGAATGGGACGACACGTCAAACTGAAGATAGATGAAAGAGAAATCAAGTGAGAACCAGGACCAGGAACAACAGTTGTAGTTGGCACCGGATAAACCCCGAGGGAAACATGATCAACGTGAGCGGTTGAATGTTTGTCACCAGATGGTATTTAATGAAGAATAGTCCCTAATATTAAATAGGTATCCATTGCAGAGAATTTTGGCATTCATAGTCTGTCAATATATATTCATCAATGGCCCCCTTTATTGTCATTTAAGAGGGACTTGATCCTAAGATCTTGTTTCTTAGGTATAACTATAAATAGTAGCTTTAACAGTCATTGTAAGGACACGTAATCTCTAGCAAAAATTATGATATACTCTATTCCCGAGCTAAAGAATATACAACTTTACTTTCTGTTCTATATTGCTCTCAATTATGTCCTCGGAACTGTTGCTCCCGGAGCTTGGCCTGCTATTTCCTTTAGTTTTAACACTAAGTCTTATAATGATCTAATTTATTTATCATTTTGGATCAAATCAGTTCGGTTGTCTATAAATCACGTAATAAATTTTACTGTACCGTTTTACTAATAAAAAACGCTATAGATTAACTCAGATGCAAGTGGGATGAATGAAATAGAAGAGGTTTTCTTTTAGTAGGCTCTATGATATATGAATCTATATTATAAGAATTAGTAAGTTTAAAAATAGCATATAGTTAAACATAAAAACATGTAAATGCACCACAAAAGTTATTGATGAACTCGGTTTCTTTTGTTTTTCTTTTCTTGTTGGAAATCATATGTTTTCAACCTCTCTCTTCGATTTGCAATGACTTCAAATTAGACTGATAGATGAGTCCATTTTTCGAGAATACTTCCTATGTCATGTCATGTTCTAATACTTGCACAGACGTGATATTCACGTCTTTCTAAAAATAAAACAGAAAAGAACGTGTACTACTTCCAACTGTTTCAACATATAGATGTCTTATATAATAATTGGGAAAAGATAGTTACGACTTATTACATGATTTTTTCTGAGATAACGAAGGCAACATTAATTTAGTGATGATGATTATCCCTTTTTTTCAAAATTTAATGCATGAGTTGTTATGGAAACCAACAAATCAGAGTTGTTTATATTCTCATCTGGTAGCCTTTCTTATCTGATATTTGGAAATTAGTGTAGTCGATAGGTTTTCCTTTACTTGCAGACGTAAGGTGGAGGGCATTTGTCGAAAATAAAATCATTGATCATTATTTATCAAACAGTATAATATATTTGAGCCTTCACAATGTGAACCATATTGATGTTTTAGACTTCAATATCACACGAGAAGATATGTTACTTTGTGTGATACCTAATTTTCGAGTGCTGTCTCAGTAAAAGAATCTGGTTCTTCTTGGTGTTCCAACTACTACTATTGCGGAATAATAAAAAGCAGTAAAGTAAAAACACAGAGATTTTTACGTGGAAAACACCTGGCTCAAAAGGTGAAAAAACCACGACCTACTCCTCAGTAGGATTTGCTCAACTCTTCACTAAAAACTCTGAGCCAAACGGACTTACAAAATAAATTTTTTTGTAATCCTAGGACTAACTCTAATCCCTTTGTAGTAACTAGCCCCTAACTAATTTCTACACACCTTAAGTTAACTCTAACTTGAACAATATGTGCCTATTACAATTGCTTCTATAAAAGCTAAAAGATACAATATGAAAAACTCCTACTACAATCAACTAGACTCAATAAACAATTAGATAAACTGGTTCATCTAGTTGAATGTAGCCTTTGCATCGCACAATGATTCTGCTAGCAAAAATAACTCTGGGAATTTGCTTACAGACTTTGATTCACTTCAGCTTTGTGCGTCTCGAATTCCAGCAGAAATATATCAAGTATTTATAGAGTCAGTCGTTGAGCTTGTCTTCCAATTCCAGTTCAACTCTACCTGGGTGAACTAATTCGAATCAAACTCAACTTTCTTTCTTTTGTTACTTTCCTTGAAGAATTCGTCTTCAATTAATCAGGTCAGTTTGCAACTTTTTCGCATTAGGAGACAATCTCTTGGTTCATTGATATTTCATATTCAAAACATCTCCTAAGCATATACGGTTCATGTGTTAGCTAGTTAGTTCAAGATATGTGCTCTGATGGACCTGGTTCAACTGGTCAGCCTTTTGTCAATCTTCAAAACTATACAGTGACATGGGTCAACACATGTTATTAGGGACACGCACCTCACCGTATTCAACAAAAAACAACTAGCTAAAGCGTGTTAACAATTCTAAGAGGAAAATATATCTCAATTAAACTCGTAAAATGTCTTCGTTGTTCATCTATTGGGTGAACATATACAAGATTTGTAAAATATAGACAGTTTGTTTCCATCAAATGTTTTATTATTCTTTGCACTTTTTTCCCTTTTTCTCTATTCCCTTTTGCTGACCAAAGAGAGTAGAACTAATAATTTATTTCCAAGTATCCACTGGTCGCGCAATAAAAAATTACCTATTTTATACTCTAATTCCTTTTTCCTATTCACAAATCGCGAATCTTTCCAAATATTCATATTGTAAAATACTAAAATGTGATGGAGCTATGTTATCTGTTCATTTGATGAGGAAGAAAAAGAATAGGATAAAAAGGAAAAGAAGTATGTAGACCATATTATTTTTGGGCCAAAACCAGTAGTGTTATTAAATAATAGGAGTAGTATATTGCTAAGCAATTCACGATTTTTTTTAATGGTTCAAATAAATGGGACCAAGGGGCTTTTGTATCCGTACCCACTTTTTGTGCCACATTTTAGCTTATACTCGCTTTGTAAAAAAAATTGTATTCGTACTCGGTTTTGCGCATAACTTCAGCATACGGGGCTGAAGTAGCAAAGGCAATCACGCAAAACTTCAGCATTCTAGTAGACGGGTCTGAAGTAGCTTGCGAACTTCAGCTCTAGAGCTCAAGTTCTTCAGCTCTAGTAAATGGGGAACTTCAGCATTCGGGGCTGAAGTTCCCCAGTTATAAAAACAAAAACTTCAGTATACGGGCTGAAGTTTCCCCAGTTACACTGGGAAACTTCAGCTCTAGAGCTGAAGTTTTGTCAGTTACAATGGGGAACTTCAGCATACGGGGCTGAAGTTCCCAAGTTATAAAGACAACTTCAGCATACGGGGCTGAAGTTCCCCAGTTTGCAAAGAAAAAACTTCAACTCTAGAGCTGAAGTTCTCTAGAGCTGAAGTTGTCTTTGTAACTGGGAACTTCAGCCCCGTATGCTGAAGTTGTTGTCTTTAAAACTTGGAAACTTCAGCTGAAGTTTGTAACTGGGAAATAGAACTGAAGTTTTGTCTTAGTAACTGGGGAACTTCAGCCCCGTATGCTGAAGTTTTGTCTTTATAACTGGCGAACTTCAGCTTAACTGGTGAACTTCAGCTCAGCGAGGGAAAGGGGAGCTGGAGTTATTTAAAAAGTGGGTACAAATTAAAAGGTTTTAAAAAAACAGGTATAAGTTAAATGGGGGCGACCAAATAGAGTGCCCGCAATTTTTACGACCAAGGAAGAGCAAAATACATATTCCATAAGAATTCAAAGTGGCCCAAACTTAAATTAGACTTTCTAAATTTTGACCAGGGTGACTTGAATCAGAACATTTTGAAAAAGGAAAATGCTACACCCCTGATGTTTCAAGGGTATTTGATGAATTTCCTATGAAGCCCATTCCTAATGAAGTTGAAATGCTAAGTTACAATACATAGATAACCTTCTCCATCTTCATCTACTAAACAACAATGGATAACCTTCCACACTCCATCAACCAACCTCTTCAAATCCCTCCTAAGCCACCGGATATCAAATATGCCAATGAATACATTACAACCTTCCACTACATCATTTAAAGAGATTCTCCTACTGTGCTCTATAAACAAACACATCTCCCAAGCCCCCCTAGATCCAGCTACTTCTCATGATAATCCCATGCAACTCGACTACCCAACACAAGATTCACCTAATCTAAATAATTGCTTTCAAAAAACCCAAAACATTAATGAAAGCCTATAAGTCCCCTTATCAGTGGATGACCTCCAAAGGATTTATCAACCTTGGAAGTACTCACTCATAATCAAGCTAATGGGGAACGAATCCTCCACCAATACCTAAAAAGAAAATGATATCAATTGTGGAAACCGACTGAAAATTTCAATCTCATGAACCTTGGAGTTGATTATTTTATAGTTAAATTCAACAAGGAGGAAAATATATCTAGAACTTTGAGTAATGGTCGTTGGTTCATTAATGGTTTTCATCTTTTGGTACAAAATGGAAACCACATTTTGTAGTCAGTGAAGCCAAACAACTTAAATCAGCAGTATGGGTTCGTCTTGCTCAACTCCCTACAAAATTTTATGACTCTACCATATTACAAAAAATAGGTAACACAATTGGTAAATTACATAGAATTGATGCATGTACATCATCTACTTAAGAGGTCGCTATGCTAGACCGTGTGTGAAAGTTTCGATGGAAATACCAGTCAAGCCATTTGTATGTCTTGAAAATTATAAACAACAAATCTACTATGAGGGAGGACATTTCTATGCAAAAACTGTGGTAGGCTAGGCCACAACCAATCAAAATGTTCAGTCATTTTACAACCTTCAAATACCAAGAAGCAGCAGGAAATTCAAGACACTACCACACAACGAAGTGTCCAAGGAGATTGGGTGACTGTCACATTCAACAAGAAAAACGCTACCAGCTCAAATGCAACTTATCCATCAAAGGTAACAAATCCAGGTATAAGATCCAAATTAAATGATGCGGACACATGTATGTTTTTTAATTCCCAAAAGTTTAAATATATGAAAAAAAAATCCTACACTTCATCCAATCCTGACACAAAAGGTCAAGCAATCTACTGGAAGCAACCTTAATGTTAAACCCCTTCCTCCAACGTTGGTATAAAATCCATCAGTCCATTTGAGATGCTGGAAAGTATGCCCATGGTTTATGAAAATAGTTTTACAACAAATCCGGCCAAAATCCCTAACACCCAATGCATGCAAAGCGGGAACAACAACATCCTACATGTAGGCAAAGACAACCTTGGTACTATCACCCCAATCATCAGATGAACCTTCCACTAAAAATAAAAATTATGAGTGCCCGGTTACCCCTAATATAGAGAAACTAATTAATTATAAATCATCAAATACCACTACCCAAGCCCTCATCTCTAATACGTCCAAAATACACATATGCTTGCATGCAAAAGAGGATTTCCAAATGGTAGACTCCTCAAAACACTTGGCAACAACTAAATCTCCCCATAATCTTATTAATCCCCACACGCTAAGTCAAGTATCTTCCGGGAAAATTGAGAATTCAGTGGGGATCATTAACCCTAGTAAGGCTACACATCCTAATACTAGCACTAACAAATAAATCACTCACAAGAAGAAGATGCCAAGGCCTCCACTATCAACAAGGAGAAGATTTCGTCTAGTCTATATTCTAAACCACCACTGGATACCAACAATGGACAACCTGTCACTCATGCCACCCCACTTCCTAAACCAACCACTCTTCTTCACATCACGCCCACAACTACAAAACTACCAACCGACTTCTTGGCTGGAAGCCGGCATTCTGGGCCATGCAATGACCTTCAATATTCAAATCAATGGACAAGAAATGATAATCATAATCCAAAACACTCGTTACATAGCCCAATTAATATCGGGGGGAATGCACATTGCCGGAACAACTACATAAACTAAACGTGGATCAACAATGTTCTTCATCCACTAGCACCCCACATGAACCACACATTAATCCAAGTCATGCAGGAACAACGGGATCTACCACAAACTCCAAATCAACTCATCAATCTCCCAATGAACCTTCCATTCTTTCCATCAGAGGAAAGCATGAACATCAACCTCATTTTCGTGCCTTGGAACCACCATGCACACCAGGAACCAAACAACCTACCAAATATGGCCCCAGTAAACCTGGAACCCAACCCCCAAGTCAATATGCCAGGACAAAATATGAGTTCACCTCAACATCCAGTAGAGAAAGAAGAAGAACCCCCTCTACAAGGTACTCAATCGAGTATGGAATTTTCAAGCCTAAACAAGGTAAAAATGCTACTCTTCCCATAATTATGGAGCAAGAAATACATATTCAGATGCCCCAACACAATGTAAAAATGTGCAATGCACATTCGACCACCATAAGATCCCACAGTGGAAAATAAAGCAGAATCCTAGTCTCATCAAGAAGGAGGAGCCATAACACAGTGGAGAGGGAGTCCAGTTTCAACCAACAACAAACACCACAAATGAATAGAACCACTACCATAATTTTTTGGAATGTTAGAGGTGCAAACAATGATGATTTTCGTCGAAACTTTAGGGAGTTAATTGACACTCATAGGTCATGCATAGTGACTCTTCTTGGGACTAGGATTATGGTGCATGGACCACTTCTAGATGAGTTCAATTTTTCTGAACTCATAGAAGTGTTTGCGGTTGCCAAGCTGGAGGCATGGTCATTCTTTACAACCATAATATAGTAATTGTTGAGCACTTCACAAAGAATGGTCAAGAAATTCATGCACTCATAGAGGTACGTCCCTTTAATTTTAAATGGCTATTTTCAGCAATATATGCTAGCACTAAAACTCACTATCGAGATATTATGTGGGAAAATCTTAAATCCCTCTCCGATATATATACAGGGCCTTGGTTGTTAGGAGGAGACCTTAATGATATTACTAGTAGCAATGAGAAAATTGGAGGTAGGCCTATGAATCTGTCTAGAGCTTCAAAACTTTGGGACAATATTAACTATTGTAAATTAATTGACCTTGGCTTCAAAGGAAGAAAATTCATGTGGTCTAAACATAGAAAAAATAAAAGGCTAATAATGAAAATATCAGATCATATATTAGCAAATGAAGATTGGTTAAAAAGTTTTCCCACTACCACTATCACCCATCTTCCAAAAACTCACTCGGACCACAAACCAATTTTAATTAAATTAAATAATTGTAACAATCACTGTGATAAGTTATTTCGACTTGAAAATATTTGGTGTACCTACCCAAAATTTGCTAAGATAGTTGCTACAAAATGGAGAAATAAAGAACTATTAGAAGCAACTGAATCCTTCATTGAATTTATAAAAATTTGGGGTAGAAATAATTTTGGTAATATTATTAGGGATAAAAAAAAAAGCTCTTGGCAAAACTAAATAGTATCCAAAATTCCCCACATTATAACCATAGTCCTTTTCTTCAAGATTTAGAGGAGTCTCTCATCAAAGATTATAACAACATCCTAAAACTAGAAGATGATTATTGGAAGATGAGATCCCGGATTAATTGACTTAATGAGGGTGATGTCAATAAAAGGTTTTTCAAATATCTGCCTCAAAAAGGAAGAGACAGAATCACATTAGTTTTTTTCAAAAATAATGAAGGTGCATGGATTGGTAACCAACAAGATATTTTAAACCATTCTCTCGACTATTTTACCTCTATATTTACCACTAGCCATAAAGTCACAAATTGGTCTAATATGTTGCATAGTCCAACTAGCTTTGATAAAATTGATCTTACATCTTTAGACAACCCATTACTCGATTGTGAAATTAACACGGTAATTTTTTCCTTTAAGCCCTTTAAATCACCAGGGCCTGATGGGTTACACCCCTTTTTTTACAAAAAATATTTAAAAAATTTAGAGAACTCTGTTAGGGCTTTTTGTCACAAAGCCTTTAAGGAAAATACTATCCCCCGGAAATCAATTCTACCTATCTTTGCTTAATTCCTATATTCCCTAAGCTAACAACCTCAACAATTTTCGACATATTATCCTTTGCAATACAATTTATAAGGAATAACAAAAATCATTGCTAGTAGACTTAAACCACTTCTTGACAGTCTTATAAGCCCTACTCAGTCCATCTTCATAAAAAACAGAAGGTCCAGTGACAGTACCTTAATTATCCAAGAACTTATTCACCAATTCAAAAAATACAAAGGAAATTATTGAAACAAATTGATCAAAATGGACCTAGAAAAAGCTTTTGATAAGTTAGAATGGTCTTTTATATATAGGACACTTCTATACTTCAAATCCCTCCCTACCCCTCCCCCCACAAAAAATACCAAACTAATTATGTCTTGCATAATTACAACGTCAACGACTGTTCTAGTCAATAGAACAAAAACTAACTTCTTTTACCCAAGTAGCGGAATCAGACAAGGTGACCCAATGTCCCCTTATATATTTATATTATGCATGAAAATATTATCAAAATATATAACTACCAAGTGGACATTAGGACATGGGACTCCATCAACCTTGGCTATAATTGTCCTCCTCTATCTCATTTATTCGTTTGCAGATGACTTAGTCCTAATTGGTAAACCTAATAACAAAACTAGCTCTTCCATTCATATAGCTCTTAAGCACTTTTGTGAACTATCTGGGAAATCTATTAACTTCACTAAGTCCAGAATACTTTTTTCAAAGAATTGTAGCAAACCAACTAGTACCAACATTTCCTTATTCCTTGGCATAAAAATTTACAAGTCCTTTGGTAAATACCTGGGATTTTCAATTATTGATAGTACTCCCAACACAAAGACTATCAATATATCATTGATATTATGAAACCAAACTTTTCGGTTGAAAATCTGATAAGTTAAACTTAGTTGGCAGGGAAACTTTAATATCTTCAACACTATCTAGCCAACCAGCATACTACATGCAATACACAATGTTACCACCAAATACAATCAATAAAATCGACCAAATACAAAAGAATTTTCTTTGGGGTGCAACTGACCAAAAAAAGAATCTAAATCTTGCCAATTGGATTTGGTAACAAAAAATAAAGCATAAGGTGGATTAGGATTAAGAAAGGTTAGAACAAAGAATTTATCATTGTTAGCAAGTCTAGCTTGGAGATTAGCTAATAACCCTACGAATTTATGGGCCATCACTCTTTTACGAAAATATTCCCAGAAACCTAGTGAAAAGGGCTCATTCGTTTGGAAAAGCATTATCAAAGGATGGAAAATTTGTCAACAAGGAATGTCTTGTTCCATCCATAAATCCTCCTCTCTAAATCTGTGGGAAAACAAATGGATTCCCAACTCAAACAACCTTATAACCTATGTGATTGACCCTTTAACCAAAGAAGAGAACACTCTTAAAATATGTGATGTTAAATCCGATAATAAGTGGAACATGGATACCATATCTTTTGACATCCACCATAGATAAATAAAAAAATATTATCCACTTTCATCCCTATAGAGAGTAATAAGGATACCCTAATCTGGGACATCAATGAGAATGGCATCTTTACTACAAAGTCGTGTTACGAGCTAATAGATGGTAACATACCCTCGATAACTGACCTTAGTTGGGTATGGAACTTGCATTGCCCTAATAAAATTAAATATTTCATGTGTCTATGTAGTCTCAATAAATTACTATGTAGAAGTTATCTATCACACATAGGCATGAACATAAATGAGCAATGCACAATATGTCGAAAGGAGCCAGAAACAATTAGTCACAACTTTATTTCTTGCCCTATAGTTCAATTACTATGGAGTGAACTAGGCATCAATACTAGTTATTTCCAGTCAAGCAAACATAATTGGCTCCTTTACCTCAAAGAGAACAACTCTCATATTCCTAACAAACACTTGTCTTGGTGTACATTGTTCTCCTTCATAATCTGGAACATTTGGTTAATTAGGAACAATAATAATATTAACAATACCTCCATTCCAATCTCCCTAAAAAGGATCATGAATCAGTCCATCGAATAAAAGTTACTAACGGATCATGAGTCCAATTGGAATAGGAAAATTGATCTAACAATTAGTTGGACTAAACCTCCCCTGGTTGGTATAAGCTTAACATCGATGGAACTTTTAATAACACCAATGCTATTGGAGGTATAGGAGGAATTTTTTTGAAACCAAAATGGAGACTGGATCTTAGGATTCACTTAAAAAATAACCTCTAAAGCCCCAATTCACTCAAAGCTCATGGCTCTTTACCAAGGACTTTGTATTGCCAAAAACGGGAAGCTATTTTCATTGGAGATAGAGACTGATGCTACACATATAATTTCTTTCATCAAAGAAGGATGAAAATCTTATGATTTTGTTATTAACTCATGCAGGTTGCTTCTGGCGCAAATGGACATGATGGTGATGCACTATAACTTCAGGCAAGGGAATGAAATAGACCACACCCTAGCAAAGCATACAAGAGCTTTCTCAGCACTCAATAAAATTGAACTTTTGTTGTTTCCTCCACCCTTAGTTTTGACCAGAATGCTGGAAGACAAGGGTGATTTTGTTTTTGTAAAAACTATCTCTATGCTAAGCTTGGTAATCAGCATACTATACATGGATTATTATCTACTAATGATTCATAGGATCAAATTTACTGTTGTATTTCCTAGTTTTACTTTATGAAATAAATATCTTTTCCATAAATAAATAAAAAATGCTAAGTTACAAATGAATAGTTAATTTTCAAAGAGAAATTTACATAGAATACAACCCTTTAAAGACTTATTTATATTTCCTACAACTATTTTTACAAAATTACTTTTAGTGCAACTTATTTTAAAATCTTACCTTTTTAGTTAAATATGTATAACTTTTCATATCTTAAAATCTCTACATTGAAATTCTCTCACTTAAAAGATACCTCTTTCAAATTCTCTCTCACCTTTTATATCNCCCCCCCCCCCTAATTTCTCCAGTAAAGATATTTTAGTATATCACAAGTGTCTATTACCCTTTTCTTCCTACTATATATTCAGTGTAGGTCAAAATACATTAAAAAAAACTCATTGCTTAAAAAATCATGGACAATGGTTGTAGAGTTAATGTTCGGATTGAAGAAATTTCAGAATCATAATCTGTTGAAAGAACCATTTTTTGTTAATATCCCATAGTTCTGGTGCACCAACATCGCATGCCATTCATCACCCTCATTCTAATTATCAACAAGTTGTGTGAATACCTAATTTTCGCACCATTTAAATGCTCCTAAAGTTGTTAGTGTCAATTTTCCTTCAATCGTTATTTTTCCTATATTTTTGTGCATTTTTAATTGAATTTCTTGACATAAAAATACCAAAAAAAATATATATAATTTTTCTATACTTTTCTCTTTGTGTGTGCACTTTTAATTGGCTAATTATTTGATAAGTTAATTTTCTCATATAATTAATTCAATTGTTAGCCAATTTATTTTATTTAGGTTTAGTTTACTAGTTGGTATTTAGGTTAATTAGATTTTAGTTTAATAAGATAGGATTCCAGGAAAATGGTTAAAATTGAAATGATTTAAGTGGCCAAAAGTGAAATGGCTAATCCATAAAAGGGCTGCCAGGGGAGGGGCAAAAACGACGTAGTTTGAGCACAAAACTACGTCGTTTTGGTTAAGTATTCAAGATCAAATCTCAGCCTTCTATTATCTTTGATCCAATGGCCCAGAATCAATTTTATT
>ML407792.1:0-18598 GCA_005239525.1 Nicotiana knightiana | reverse complement strand
TAGCCGGGCGACAGAGCCAAACAGCCTGACCCAGCCTAGCCTTAGCCAGGCGTTAGAGCCCTATCGCCAGGGGGGGCCTGGCGTTAGCCAGGCCTTAGAGTCCTAACGCCAGGGGCTGCCTGGCCTTACCCAGGCGTTTGGGCTAAAACGCCAGGGTCCCTGGACGGCCAGAAATCGAGTTTTGACGGGTTTTAAGTGTTTCCAAGTTAGAATAGAAGTCTTTGACACGTTTAGGGTTCATCCTAAACATATAAATAGACCCAAAAACATCACATTGGGGGACTTTTGGAGAGGGGGATTCGACAGAGGACTTTTGACAGAGGATTCTACTTAGTTTTTCTTCTCTTCTCTTCTTTTAGTTTTATAGTTTATTAGTTCTAGAGTATTGGGTGTTACATGAACGTTGTAGTTGAAGCTTGAATTATTCTTATTGTTTATCTTAATTGGTTTGTTTATTCAATCTTGTGCTTAATTATTCAATTGCTTGATCACAATTGAATACTATCTACGAATCTAGGGTTGAACTCGGGAGAGGGAATTCTAGATTGCATATAAGATTGGGTAGAGCAAGATCTTAACCCTTCAGGGGAGCGGATTTGCGGTTAGGATAGGAATATACCTAATCGCCTTGCTTGGTTATTATACGGGAATTATTAATGCGTACTTGTTAATCCTGATTCCATAGGAATATAGGCATTAAATTAACTTGAATAGGCGAGTTGTACTTCGGGAGAAGGCTACGAGCAATATTAACCTCGTCAATCAATAAACCTGATTAGAAGATTTAGGTCGAAAACTCAACGTGATTGTTTAACAACCCATAACTCTAGAATATCAATTTACCTTGAATTCATCTTTAAGTTAGTTGTCTATTTAATCTTTTGATTTACTATTTTAGATTAATTCTAGTTAAATATTTGTTTGAGTTTAGTTTAGTGGATAGTTAATCACAAGTCCCTGTGGGTACGGTATCTGGACTTAAAATCCTATATTACTTGTCGACCACGTACACTTGCGTGTGCATTGGGAAATCAACCAACAATGGTCCTTACCTACAATAACAGACTTAGGAGCACAAGAAATTTCCTCATCTTCAGGAATATGTTCATTCCTTGAGCGAGGGTTAGGAACAACAAAAACAACATGAACAGATTTTTCAGTACACAAAGTTCTCTTATTATAAACTCTGTATGCTCTACTTGAAGGAGAGTAACCAAGAAATATACCTTCATCACTCTTAGGATAAAACTTACCCAGATTATCCTTCCCATTGTTGTGGATAAAGCATTTGCATCCAAAAGGGTGAAAGCAGCTGATATTTGGTTTCTTACCATTCCACAGTTCATAAGGGGTCTTTTTGCGAATTGATCGAATCAGACATCTGTTGATGATGTGGCATGTTGTACTTACAGCTTCTGTCCAGAAATGATGAGGTAGAGAATTTTCTACAATCATGGTTCTTGCCATATCCTGCAGGGTTCCATTTTTACGCTCTACTAATCCATCTTGCTATGGTGATCTTGGTGAAGAGAAATTGTGAGAGATACGTTGATCGTTGCAGAAATTTTCAGAAGCTCTGCTTTCAAACTCTCCTCCATGATCACTTCTAATAGTAGAGATGTAGTATCCCTTTTCTCGTTGAACCTTCTTACAGAAAACTTCAAAATTCTTTAGAGCATCATCTTTATGACTAAGAAACGTAAACCAAGTAAATCTAGAGAAATCATCTACAATAACAAATGCATATTTCTTACGTCCTATGCTAGCAGTTCTAGTATGGCCAAATAAATCCATATGCAGCAATTGAAGAGGATTAGAGGTGGAAACAATGTTTTTAACTTTGAAAGAAGAGCCAGTTTGTTTTCCTAGTTGACATGCATCACATATATGATGTTTTGAGAAATCCAGTTTTGGGAGACCAATACAAGATCATGTTGAGACAAATTTTGAATAGGATGCATGCTTGCATGTCCAAGTTTCCATGCCAAACCCAGGGATCTTCAATCATGGAAGTAAGACAAATTTGATCCCCAAAATTTTCTAAGTTTTTAATAGTGTATACATTTCTGTATCTATTACCTAAAAGAATGATTTTAGCTGATTCATTTTCTATAAACCATTCATGTTTCTTAAAATGAACCTCATAATCATTGTCACATAGTTGACTGATGTTGAGAAGATTATAGCCAAGTTCATCAACTAGGTAGACTTCATCTACATCACATGTTGAGCTTAAAGGAACTTTTCCAACACCAATTACATTTCCTTTGGATTTGTCTCCAAAAGTAACTGTTCCTCCATCTAGCTTAGTGACTCATTTGAATAGTTGTTTGTCACCCGTCATACGTCTGGAACACGCTCTGTCCAGATACCATTTTCTTTTTTGATTCTTCTTGTGGTGTTCCTCACTAGTTCCTTCGTCTGCCATGAGACAAGGTTCTCTTGAGTCGTCTTCCTCATCATTTTTGTGTGCCATCGGCCCAAGTTCTCCTGAATCTTCATTTTCATTTATGGACATGAAACATATGTTAGCAATTTCCTCGTGATCAGACTCTTCCTCATCACTCCAAGCTCCGAAAGCTTTCTTTTTTTGCATGTTTCTGATGAACTTCTTCTTTAGTTTAGGACAATCAGCTTGAATATGACCAAATTTTCCACATTCGTAGCACCTTCCATCATTTTTATCAGCTTCATTGCTTATCCTTCCTTTCCTGAAGTTAGGCTTCCCTCTTCTGCTATTCTTGTTTTTTTTTCATCATGCTAGTTACGACTTGAGAGAGCATTGCAATATTTTCGTCTTGTTCTCCTCCTTCTTCCGCCTCTTTATTTTTTGGTTCAGCCACAGTTGCCTTGAAACTAACAGTTTTCTTCTTCTCTTGAATTTGTCTATCCAGGTGAGTTTTCTCAAAAGCAATTACATCACCTCTGAGTTCATCATAAGAAATTTTGTCCAGATCTTGACATTCCAAGGCAATGACCTTTGGCTGCCAAATAGAAGGTAAACTTCTGAGGATCTTTCTAACCTGTTCGCCACTTTTGATAGGTCTACCAAACGACTTGAGATCTCCAAGAATTTTGCTGAACCTGGAAAACATTTCTTCTATTGATTCACCATCCTTCATTTGAAATAACTCGTAGTCCCGAATCAAGAGACTTATCCTAGTTTCTTTCACTTTGTTGGTTCCTTCGTAAGAGATCTCCAGTTTGTCCCACATTTCTTTGGTAGTTTCACAACTTGATATCTTTTCATATTCTTCTCCACTGATAGCATTGTACAGTAGATTTTTTTCTTTTGCATTAACAGTTATAACAACAACTTGTTCATCAGTGTAATCATCCAATTCAAGAGGATCAGTTGATACAATGACTTGACTGATTGGATCCTTCTTAGGAGGGATCAGAAGATTTCTCTTTTTGATCACACGCCATACTTTGATGTCATATGACATAGTATAAATTTCCATGCGCACTTTCCAGCGAGAGAAGTGTTGACCATTGAAGTAGGGAGGTCGAACTTGAGAGGTTCCTTCTTGAAATAGAGCACCAACAACAGTGTTAGATCCCATGATCTTTTCCTCACTAGCGGTTAAGCAAATATTGTGAGCCTTGCTCTGATACCAATTGAAANGGGGGGGGGGGGGGGGGGGGGGAGTGAAGTGTTGGCTGTTTAAAAATTATTCGACTAACAGAGGTATTAGTTGACTGAACACGGTGCAGAATGAAAGAAAGCAGTAATTGAAAGGTAAATAACACACAACAATTTTATATTGGTTCGGTATCATTGTGGTACCTACATCCAGTTTTTCCTGGGTCACAAGGGTTCCCTTAAGATCTTTAAAAGTGTTACAATACAGATGGTTTTAACTCGTTCACCACCAACGAGAAGTATCAAGAATGAGTTCTGAATATTCGACACAACTCTCTTTTGTGTTCTAGATCTTCCTATCTTTTGAGACACTGATAACTAAAGATTACAGTGTTTAGGCTAAGAAGTAGATAAACTTAGAATACAACGTGTGTAGTTTCACAAATTTTCTACTTGAGAGTATCGGCCTTCATATATGAGAGAAAAGTGTCGTTGAGTCTTTCACGAAATTAGAGGCACGAGATCTTTTCACAGGGATTTGACCCAAGGGGTGCCTATTCGAATCGTACTCCTTGAAGAGCCTAGATTCGATCATAACTTTCCTTGTCACTAGCTTGCATTTGGGAGCCATTTACGCCTAGAGCGAGCTTATTCTGGACAGAGAATATTTGCTGGCAAACTTCTTAATTGAATATCCGTGATTGGCAATCCGAACTCCTTCGATTGAGGTCGAATAAATTAGCTTCTTTTGATTGACCATTAATGTAGCAATCATATTTTAAATAACATCTTCATTCTTTCCTTTTTGTTAGTTCGAATCCTGCAGTCCATTTATGTAGCAATCGCATCTTGAACAACATCTTCATTCTTTCCTTTTTGCTAGTTCGAATTCTACAGTCCTGCAAATTTAACATAAGACGATATTATCATCATTGAAAGTTAAATTTAAACTTATCGAAATCCTTATAAATTTGACATGTATATATCTTTTTTTTTGGGTCCATTTTTGTTCGGTGATTGAGATTTAGGAAGTTTTTGTCAAATCAATTAGAGAGCTATGGTTAATTAACAAAGTTGACAAGAATACGACTTTATCAAATCTCGTGTCTTTGACATCATTTTCATGTCACTACTTCAACGGTTAGTGCACTTGCTAGTGTTGCCACGACAGAGGTACGTCACATATGAACATGACAGAACTCAGTAACTTTGACTCAAATTATATATATATTTCATTCACTAAATATGCAAAAAACTTAAAGTTAGACTTACACTTGAAGTTGCTATCTTGGATTTGAGAACTCATAAACTTTAATCTTTAGATGCGTCTTTAAATTAGCGGTAGAGCTTGGATTTTCATTAAAGGATATAAAATATAAACAAATGAACACACAAAACGCCAAAAAATTCAATATATATATATATATATATATATATATATATATATATATGTGTGTGTGTGTGTGTGTGTGTGTGTGTAAAACAGGATTTTGACCTAGCAACATTGTGTAATTTCTAGCAAAGGAGTGTCAATTGACACCCCTTAGTTTTACGTGGCTTCGCCAATGCTCTGAGTAATGCTATTAGCAATAACTTCTCTATTATCTTAAGGTAAGGATAAGGTATGTGTAGCTACCGTCCTCAGACTTTACTTGTTAGATACTAAACTATTATTATTATTATTGTTGGTGGTGGTGCCTCTGAGTGTTGCTAGTGCTTAAATTGGTTTTAGTGGGTAAAAGACATATATGGTGACGATTATAGTCCATTGTAGGATGCAGACAGAGGCGGTTGTAGTGTTCCATCAGTGGGTTCAACTGAACCCATAATTTTTCCCCGTGAAGTAAAAAATTGTATATGAAAATTTATTAAAATTGCAAAAAAAAAAAAAAATATGAACATATTACTTTAAAAATATAATGGATTCAATGCTTAAATCTTATAAGTTAAATACATATGTTTAAATCCTGAATCTGCTTCTTGATGCAGAAGTATGTCAACAAGAAGAAATTAGCGAACAATTTTAAGAGTTAAGTGATCAATTTCATGTTGATTCTGTAGCAGATATATGGGAACAATATTATATTTATTTAACGATAAATAAGATTATAGGAAGTTGCTTAAAGACAGTACGTAGAAGATATCTAAGCAATTCAACCTTAACCTCTTTGGTGTCCTTTAGAACAATGCTTAAAAGAAAAAAACATGAAACCTGCTAAAAATGATTACTTTGAAGGTGGGTTAGAAATTACTTTAGCATTCTTTATCGAATAATTGCCAAAATTTGCCCATTAATTACCACTGCTAAAAAAAAAAGGGAAAATCGATCGATGTTGGTCGGTAATTGGCAAAAATAGATCGAAAACTGACCGATTCGTGGCGGTCGCTAATCGTAACGTTGGTAGAGCTAACCGACCGACTTTGGTCTGTATTTTACGATCGATTTCGGTCGGTCAACTAAATTCAAAAAAAAAAATTGCAACCGGGGTCTGTACTATGGTTGGTCGGTATTTTAATTATGTAATTAAAAAATGCACCATCTGATAATCGGATCGGGGTTTGTACTGTGGCAGGATACTATTCTACCAATAGACCATTGATGCATTTGTTTTAAGATAGTCTTTTATTTCGTTTATACTCTTTAATTGTATTTTCGCACAAAAATAACTGACCGATGTCGGTCGGTTTTATTAAAAAATAAAATTACCGACCAAATTCGGCCGGTTTTTTAAAATGACCGGCCGAATTAACTGATCATTTTCTTAATATTAATTTTAATTTATTTTAAATGAAAAACCGACAAAAGTTGGTCGGTTTCTTAAAAAATAAATTTTAGGGACTCAAAAATAGTTTCCCGCATTTTTACGCCAAAGAAAACCGACTAAAAATAAATTAAAAAATAACTATTTTAAAAAATCGACCGACTTCGATCAATATTTTGACCGATTTTTGATAGACCAAAATCGATCGGTCGATTGCGATCAATTTTGTCGAATTTCTAGTAGTGTACCTTCTCATTTAAAGAAGTCTCTCGACTTGAAGTCAATTATAAACTCTAAACTAAGTTTCTCCCCCACTCACCCCGGCGCCCACTCCAACCAGCACCTATAATTAAAAAAGAGAACTAAAAGGATAAACAAAAGGCAAAATTTCTTAAATCACTCCTAAACTTGGCTCAGATTATTAGTATCCTTCCTAAATTATGCCTGGTCTTAATTACCCCGCTTAATTTGGCCTTTTGAGAGTCATTACCCCTTAGACGCTAATATGGCAAAAAGTGTGGGTGCACTCGCCTGCCATGTAGATTTTTCTGTATATGTGGCTTTTTTTGAAAAATAAAATATATTTTTACTTTTTTAAGAATATTACTTTTTTAGATAATTTTTTTAAATACAATTTATAATAAAACTTGGATAGAACTACATTATTTGGGCTAAATATTTTTATTTTCCCCAAAATAATAAAGTTTTAGTTAATCTTTTTTGAATTTGACCTGAAAATAAAGATTTATACAATTAAAATAAATAGTCAAGGCATCTAAAAAGTTATAAAAAATACATAGTTTGAAATTAATTATTTTGGCTATAACTTTTTTATATAGGTCTAAATTATGGTGCTCTAAAATTATTATTATTTTTTTTTACTGATTTTACCTTAAAAAGTAAAAATACACAGTTGAAATAAATAGTCATTGCATCAAAAGAAGAAATAAAAAGAGTGTACAATTGCACAATTGCAAGAAATAAAACGAATCACTTGCATTATACTGCAATTGTACACTCTTTTTATTTTTTCTTTTGATGCAATGACTATTTATTTCAACTGTGTATTTTTACCTTTTTAGATAAAATCTGTAAAATAAAAAAAATTTAGAGCACCGTAATTTAGAGCTATATAAAAATTTATAGCCGATATAATTAATTTCAAACTATGTATTTTTTTTTATAACTTTTTAGATAACTTGACTATTTATTTCAATTGTATAAATCTTTATTTTCAGGTCAAATTCAAAAAAAGATTTAACTAAAACTTTATTATTTTTGGAAAAATAAAAATATTTAGCCTAAATAATGTAGTTCTATCAAAGTTTTATTATAAATTGTATTCGAAAAAAATTATCTAAAAAAGTAATATTCTTAAAAAGGTAAAAATATATTTTATTTTTCGAAAAAAGCCACATATACTGAAAAATCCACGTGGCAGGCGAGTGCACCCACACTTTTTGCCACATCAGCGTCTAGGGGGGTAATGACTCTCAAAAGGCCAAGTTGAGGGGGGTAATTAAGACCGGGCATAGTTCGGGAGGATACTAATAATCTGAGCCAACTTACTTTTATTTCATCTATTTATGTTTATGTGAACATTATTACTTTTCGAGAATTAATTTAATTTATTTTTTAAGCTAAATTAGATTAGAATAATTTAATATTTTAAAATTTAAATTTAAATATTAAATAATTATAGAAAAAAAATTATAAGTTACAATTCTTCTAGTATCAAATATTTTAAAATATTGGTCAAAATTTATCTAATTTGAATCTTAAAGAATGAAAATGTTAACCTAAATAGAGAGTAACATTAAATTTCATATTTTATTTTCAGAAATGGCTTTTACGACAAAAAATATCATATAAAAAAAGACAGCTTAGTACACAAGATATCCGATATTCATGTAAGATTTAGGGTAGGGCTGTGATATGTAGACAATCTACTCTAATGCAAGCATTAGTGGCTGCAAGACTCCCTTCGATGACAAAAATATCACAAGACATTTAAAATCACAAATTTTTAAAATTCTTTATTTTTCTTCAATTTAGTATCCAATCAATGAGCAATATATAAACTGAAATGGAGAAAATAGTACTAAACTAGTACTTTTCTTATAATTTTCTATAAAAGGAGAAGACAAAAACAAAAAATTCCCATTGGGTGATCTACACTCTCTTTCTCATATGACTTTTCCTCAAACAAGTGTATCAGCACATCCCCTCACTTTCCTTTTTTAAAATTCCCACTTGCTCTACCCCCACCCTCTCCTCACCCCACCCCCTTCTCTCCCTATTAACTTCCCAAGCTCCAAAATCTTAACACATTGTAATTCAAACCAAATGTATCCTTCCTCAACTTCTTCATCTCAAAATTCAATGAGCCACAGCACCACCGCTGGCGGCGGTAGCAACGGTGGTGGAGGACTGACCCGTTACGGTTCAGCTCCGGGCGCATTTTTAACTACTGCAGTTGAATCCGTCATTGGTGCTAATAATCACGATTTTAACCTCCACGGGTCCCACCATCAACACCTTGGACCTTCGCGATATTATTCACCGAATATGACGTCATCTAATTCGTTAAATTCAGAATCTACTAGTAAGGATAAGGAACAATCGAGTTTACAGAGATCAATTGGATTCAATGACTTAACAATTGGCAGCGGCAGTGGAGGCGGCGGCGGCGGATGTGGAATTATGCCGGCGGCGAATTCTTCGACGACGCCGTTGGTTCGACATAGTAGCTCCCCAGCTAGGTTTCTTAATCAACTTGCTGCTGCTGCTGGTGATACTGGTAAGTTTAGTTTATCTTTTATTGTTTTCACTTTTGAAGTCCGAAATGACGAGTTTGTCCTTCCTGTTTTTGATTCTTTTTTGTTTGTCTACCAAAAGTCTTCAGCTTTTGGTGACTTTTTAACCAATTAGAGCAGACTTTGCTTATTGACTAATCACAACCCGACTTTGCATGAATAACAAACTTTGAAATGTAATTTTGCATAAATAACCGGTACATGCTAGTACGCTATCTTCCACGAGTACAATCAAACCTTTCTATATAGAAAATAGGGTTTAAGAAAAAAATAGTAACGACTTTTGGTGCATATTCATATTATTATTATTATTATTATTATTATTATTATTATAAATTGTGTGCTTAAATATACCATAACAATTATAAGGTTATAAGAGCAATTTATTACAAGAGTAAATAAGAAGTTTGAATTAAAGAGTTCTCAATATAGAAATATATTAGTATTATATTTTGAACAAAAAGAAAGTGTGTCATATTAAATGGAACATAAAGAATATGAATAAAGTTATTTTGGAATCAAGATGAATAAAATTAAATAGAAACCTTAAAGGAAATAATGTTGCTATTTTCCTTATATCTTGTGGTACTAGTATTGGTTCTTTAGACCTAATTTTGAAATGAAAAGTTAGTAACTATGAACTAAGGTTCAAATACGTGAAAGGAAAAAGTCTTAATGGGCGTTTGGACATAAGAATTGTAAAATTCCAAAAAAAATGAAAAAAATTTCAAAGTGAAAATGGTATTTGAAATTTAGAGTTGCGTTTGGACATGGATATAATTTAGGGTTGTTTTTGAAGTTTTGTAAGTGATTTGAGTGAAAATTTTGAAAAATAACTTTTTGGAGTTTTTAAAATTTTTGAAAATTTCCAAAATGCATCTTCAAGTGAAAATTAAATATTTTATGAACAAACGCTGATGTCAAAAAAAAGTAAAAATTTTTTAGAAAAAAGAAAAAGAATTCTTATGTCCAAACAGTCTCTTAGTTTATACTAAAACCTTTTCATATCAGTTAAGAAGCTAGTTGTGTAGTAAATGAGATTAGAGTACAAAAACAAGATTTACTCATGTCATAATCATACGTTAAACTGACTAGTTGAGCACTTACACATATATTTAATTACTCAAAAAGCACATATATAAGAGTGGAGTTGGGGAAGATGTTTGTAAAGCGAGTTTAGAGTTATTGAATGAGTTTGTCTCATCTAATTACATAGAAACTAGTTGTTAATAAAAACCACCAACAAATAAAAAGAGTTACGTATATGTCAAAAGGAGATACTTAGTACTAAAAAAGAATTTTTAATGCATCCTTGCAACTTGCAAATTCCTTTTTCTTTCCTTCCATATGATTAGCAAGCACTTTCAACTTTTAAACTTACAATAACAAGTGTATTCTTGACCAAGTAGTAAGAGCGTAACACATGATATATGAGCATTAGACGTACGTCATAAGTTCAAATATTAATATTACTATAGATAAAAACTTAGTATTTAAGTAGAAAAGTGCAGGACAGCCATTTTGTGTATGTTCTTTGATCTCTCTACTTTCCCGTAAAATGCTACTAATACTTGCCAATCTTGATAAAAGATGGTAAACCAGATTTTTGATTTCAGTACTTGATGTCTGTAAATTGAATCCATATATATTAGTCGAGAGGGGAAACTCGCAGTCACTATAACCTGTAATAGCCTGCAAATCACACAAGGGGATGTAAACCGCACTAGGCAAGCCCTAGTCGACAGGTTCAACCCAGAAAACATTGAGGGCAGAATCGATCCCTGACCATCCGTATGGATAACCACCCTTTAAACCAACTGGACAACCCCGAAAGGTTTGTTTGGAAGTTAAAAGTTGTTTTAAAATATTTACCGTTTTAAAAAAATAAAAAGTGATTAGCTTTCTGTAGATCAATCTTTACTCTTCCAATATTAGTTAAGTGAGACACTAAAGAGACAAAAAGTAATTTAGATAATACTGTTATGATTAAGATTATTAAATTTTTTTCTTAAAGGATCCGCAAAAATCTTAAAAGACAGAATAATATAGATTGGATATTTAAAAATTTCATACCAGAGTTGAGAATAGAAGTGAAGAAAATTGGTATTTAGGCTACTATATAGATATAAATATGTAGGGAAAAGATCTTGGGTTGGTTAGGGTAAACGGAATTAGTTTCCTAATTTAGAAGGTAATATAAAGTAAGCAGCCGACAAATTATTATTTAATAGAATAAAATTATCCATCAAGGGCAAATTAGGAAATTTATTGGAGCTAATTGGTAGGTCTTAATCCTGTCTCAACTATCAGTGACATGTAAAGGTGGGTTCCACAGTTTTTGGGAAGGTGAATGCATGTGTGTCTGCTTCCAATCGCCAACAGATTTTGCTAATGAAACCAGTGGTCTAAATTAATTAATTAATTAATTATGCTGGATCCCTCTTTAAGATAGAATCTCTTAAGCACTAATAATATATAATAAGGTTTTTCTTTTTCATTTTAGAGTTTCTTTTTTCAGAGGCGTAGATGCAACTTGTGCAACTTGGTACTCGAATTTATGTACTATCAAATAAAATTATTAGTTCCTATTATAAATAGTCAACTAAAATATCTAGGAGAAGACTTTTGAAAAAAAGAGAGCTGTTCAGCTTGTGAAATTTGGAATCCCTTGGGGTAAATATATTTTAATTTTCTCATGTTCGACTTAAATATCTTGAAAAATATTTTTTTATAAACTCATTTTCTTCTAATCGGAGAAAATATTTTTCATATCAAGAAAAGGGAAAATACTTTTCAAAACTTCTTCTCAATCTTTTCCACCTTCACCAACCCACCTCACACCCACCCACGTAAACCCAACCCATGCCTACCTACCCCATCCCCTCTCTCCAAAAAGTTTTTTTTTTTTTTTTTTTTTTTCAATTTTTTTTTTTTTTTTTTTTATATTTCAAATTTTTTCTGTTATCACCCCCCCAAAAAAAAAGTTTTACTTTTTTTTTTTTTTTACTTTTTCTTTTTTGTAATTTCAAATTTCTATGTTTTTTTTTTTCTGCACTCCCATGCCCCCTGCACACACCCCAACCCCCCCTCCCCCTGTGAAAAGATACTTTTTTATATGTTTTTCAATTTTAGTTTTTTTATTTTTTAGTTTATAGGTTCGAAATTTTACAAGTCCAAAATTATGAGTTCAGAGGTTTATGTATTTGGAAGTTTACGGGTTTAGAAATTATAATATTTATGGGTTCGTATTTTCGCGGATCTGAAAGTTTAGCGTTTCGAAAGTTTGTTAAATTTCTGTGATCAGAAGGTTGTTGGTTCAAAAGTTTATGGCTTTATGTTTATTATATCTAAATTATTTATAAATATTCTTGAAAAGTTATTTTCCTAAATTTGCATACCAAACACTGAAAAATGAATAAAATTACTACTTATATTTCAAGAAAATATTTTTCATTATACCAAACACACCCTTAATTGATGTCTATTTTACCTATCGAATTTTGGTAAAGAGTCAAATTTTGATATTTTTAACGCGAAGCAGTACAATATTGGATTTGGATCAGATTTTGAAATTCCGATATTGTTAAAAACCTTACTTTTTTGTTTTTTGGTATATAAGATAGTCCGTTTTCAACTAATAAAGTCGTTTCCGTGAACGATCTTTTGCCAACAATTAATGTGTATATTTTGACCACGAAATAGGGGAATTTAATTTGTGTCAATTTCTTTTTGACAATCTTACATATACTCCAGGTTAGGTTTAGGTCTACTATTATGGGTCGTTTGGTACGTGGGATAATGTGGGATTAAATTTATATCATTATCCCATTAATCCCAACCTTAATACATGATATTCCATCTTATTTTAAATTTATCAAACTTGGGATTATATTTTCTCACCTCCCAAGTGAAATAAAATAGTTCATGGATGAATAATTTAGTTCACGTACAAAACGACTTAGACTTTTAGAAGTTATATTAGTCTCTTAAGTTAATGAGTTTATAAAACTTAGTCATGTTTTTGATTTAATAAAAACTTGAACGGGTCAACACTCCTAATACATACTCCAACACTATTTACTCCGAGGACAATGTAAGAAAAAAATAATATCATTGAGCAAGTAGAGATTAAGTGGCCATTAGTAGAACAAGTTGGCAGTTGGGCCCCATGAGCTGCCCAATGAACAATAGATAATATCATTGTCTTGTTTCCTTATTGGAGGAAGTGAGCATTTTCTTTGTTTTTAGGGGTCCAAACTTTCAGATGGCAAGTTGACATTACAAAATTATTAAAGTCCCCAACTAGCCAATAAGATAATACTAAGAAAAAGTTCATGTCCCTTTATTTACTTAGTGGTTATTGTGCCTAGATTCTTTGAATCCATTTTTTTTTTGCTTATTTTGAGGTCAAGATGCATTCACCAAACAGCTCCTAAAATTCCATGACTGGTCCGTTATCACGTGCATGGGTATTACTTGACCCGTGATTCCCACTTGCTCTTTGTTATCCATTAGTAGTAGAATTCATTTATAACTTAGCCGCCACCTAAAACCAGCCCGATGTTTTTTGAGTACTTTACTAGTTCTCAATAATTGATGTTTTTTACCCATCTCCTTTTTCTTTCCCCTCTAAAATATTTTTCATTCTTTCATCCTTATTAGCGTGTTGGTAATAATAATTCTTTTAGTAAGATTTAAGTTTTATTTCATACCATGCATAAAATACTTATATGATTACATCATTTGTAAATAATTATATATGATAAAGATTAATTAGTAACTTTATGAAAATGTAAACTAGCCTGCTTTTTATATGTTAAGCTACACAAAAAGTTTTAAAAATATGTTTACTGTGAGGGTATGTAACTTAAATCCTTCTCACTAATTGGATTTCCCTTTTTCAGCTCAGTCCCATTTTATTGTCATAGTCCCTCCTTTTTATGAAGAGGACTTTTTTTTTTTTTGTTTTGAAAATAGAATTGCAAGATTAATAAGAGTAGAATGATGGTTATTTATTGAAAAGAATGCTTATCTCTAACATGCCGAACGATGGTAAAAGTTAAAAACTAAGAAAACGAGCTTTCAACCACGTTATCCAAGGTTTATATAATGTGGGGAGTTTGGCTTTTAATAAATGTGAACATTGATTATGCTATCTCAAATGGTTTAGTTTGAAATAATTGAGCTCCAAGCAGGCAAAATACTCAAGATAAATGGGTAGAAATGACACCAGGTAGCCACTAGCCACTTAAAAGGGCTGCTGCTTAGGAATTAGCCAATGAGTCCTGAATTTCATTTTTTTACTTCTTTTTCAGGACAAAAATTTACTAAGTTGTCCTTGATTTATAGTTTAAAATTTCAAATACTAACTAATCTCTAAATAGCATCCCTGAAAATGGCTATCTGTGCACTTGCCCGATAAATGGCGACAAACTGCATTGCTTCATTGGGCTTAAAAAGTTATAATGTTATATGCAATTTAATGTAAAAATTAATTTACAGCATGGCTTTCTAAAGTTTTTCTTTTAGTTTGATGAAATGACCTTTGCCTAAAATAGGATTAGTACATTAAGCATTCTTGTAGTCTTGTTGAATCACAAAAAAAGGTTATTAGCTCGTAAAACCTTTTGAAAATATTGAGTTTTTTTCAAATTATTATTACTTCCATAGCCCTAAAAAAGCTTTCTACTCCGGTAGACCAAAATAGATTTTCTAAATCCTTAGAGCACAATGCAATTTTAGATTGAGTAATAACATTTCTTTTAATGTGGAAAAAAGTGTAACTCTTTATGTCTAGGTTGGTAATATATTTCAACTTTGACAACAATGAACTTAAGATGCAAAACCAAAACAAAACCAATTTAATGTGGAAAAGAAAAATTCATTGTCTTCAAAGAGAAGCGTGTTGACACATAGTATAATTAGGTGATAAAAGGTGTATTATCTATTACAAATTAAGCTTTTAGATGATATGATCACACCATTCAATAATTTGATGATTCAAACATGTTGATATAGTTTCTGTTGTTTGCATGACGGTGTGATTTGAATCCACGACCTCTTTCGTGCTCTGATATGACGTTAAATGATGTTCGTAATATATTTCAAGTTTGACATGATGTTAGGATTTTCAGTATCAATGGGGAGAGGAAGCTACAACACAAAAGGTGTTGCAGATAGTGGCAGGGGAATAACAAGGCTGAACTCTCAGCTCAGTTTCACTAGGCAAGAAGCTCTCTCTCAAATAGCAGAGGAAAATGAGGATATTGAAGGAACCAGTACAGACAATGGCCACAGAAAGTCAACACACTCGTATGCAACTGCAAGTAATTTTGCAATGGGTTCTTGGGAAGATAACAATTCTATAATGTTCTCTGTCACGCCTAGCAAACGAGCCAAGCACACTGGCAATGACATTGTCAATGGGCTCGATGACGGGGAAACTCAGGTAATATAACTGAACCTTTTGTGATAGTATTCTTTTTTTGGAGAATTGTATTTTTAGTAGCTAGTGTTCAAGGGTCGTAGTTTCTTTATCCTGATTTAAAACTTGTGCATATTGTACGCCCTAACATTAACAGTAGTTGTGTGAAAAAGTGAGATTTCTTATTAATGATGTTGATCTTCTCGGTGAAAAGATATCATGTGCTTTGATTTGGTGTCCTTACACAACATTCAAAATCTCAAAAAAAAAATTCCTTCAACACACTATTACTGAAATCTTTCAAAAAATTGATGATTTTGTTCTTCTCTTGGCATTCTTCTATCCCCGATTTCCCTACCTTTCTTCTTTCATCCAGCTAATTTAAACTTGATAATCACTATAAGAAATCACATAAATCTTCACTGTTTGAAGTCTGTGTTTTGAACATGTCAACAGCAATATATATATACTTCCTTTCCATTTTTCCCCTTGATAACGTTACTGCTAGACTCTGTATATATATATTTGTGTTCTTTCCTGAGAAGAGTGTAAAATAAAACAGGCAACATACTCCATCTTGGCATACTCAACCATGTTACTCTGTGTATTTCTCCCAAATAGTGATTGCAAAACTGCATTTTATTACCTTGTCGAAGGATGAACTCACATTTTTTTGTTGAACCATTTTCAGTTTCAGTTTGGCTTGTCTCAGACAGCACTAGAAATGGTGTCAATGGATAGATTGCTGCACATCCCCGAGGATTCTGTTCCTTGCAAAATTCGTGCCAAGCGTGGTTGTGCTACTCATCCTCGCAGCATTGCAGAAAGGGTGAGCTTCAATTTCTTAAGTTATTCCTTGACTTTGTCCTTTCAAAAGAAAACAAAAAGGAAAAATAAAAGAAGTTAACTTCATGTTTCCAAAAAAAACTTGTAACAATAGATGTAGATATCCACTTGTAGTAGATGCGGCATTTGAAATGCTTTTCTCAAAATTTGGTTAATCGCAGCTATGTTTGTGCTCTAATGTATATTTGATAGTGAGCATTCTGTTCTTTTCTTATCTTGTCCAGGAGAGAAGAACCAGAATAAGTGGGAAACTAAAGAAGTTACAAGATCTTGTTCCAAACATGGACAAGGTATAGTTTGTCTTTTTGGATCTATTAAGCATTTGCTCATTCTAACTTTATGGTGTTGGAGGGGGAGGCAGTGTGCAGTGTAGCTCTGCGATTATAATGCATAGCTATTTATTCATATAATTCCGTAATCATGTTTTCTTGAAGTGGCAAATGGTACTTCCAAGACTACTATTTAATTGGATATTTGTTACTTGGCTTGCTAAAATGTTGTTCAACTATCAGTTTGTTGAATATGAATAGATTTTTTGTGTTTGCTTTTTGCGAAATTTCCTCAGTTGACACTTCTTGGAACATGCTTGAGCTGCAAATTTTATCTTGTTACTTTTTTGCAGCAAACGAGCTACGCTGACATGCTGGATCTAGCAGTGCAGCACATTCGCACCCTTCAAGATCAAGTTCAGGTGGGTGAATAACTTGATTAACCTTTCTACTTTGCAGCTTTACTTGGTCTATCCTGTTACATATATGCACCTAGGTATGAGTATTTATATTCTATGTTGTTTGAACTTTTCAAAAATAATGTCGGACGTATCGTATCCTCCAAAAACTTTTTTCTTGAGGATTCAACACGGATGCAGCAACGACTTTGGAGGGTCTAGGCATAGCTTATACTCCCACATGTTGTTTGCACCAAACCAAACGATTTAATCTTAAGAGTCATAAATTCAAGTGAAAATAATTAGAAAGATTTTTTTTTTCTGGGCGGATGGAGGGGCTCTAATATATTTTGCATAAAGTTAATGATGAGGGAAAATGATATATTTACCAAATTAACCAACCCTCCTTTGTAGCTGTCATTGAAGTAGTAGATAGGAGTATATTTTGCGTACTTCCTAAGAGTGTGAATTAGTGGTCAAATGAAGTGAGTTGAGAACTTTGAGACCTCATGTTCAAATCACAGCGAAGACAAAAAAAACACCCGGTGTTTTATTTCTATTTATCCAGTGGACAGAGTTACTTGGTACTTGTACTGGTGGGAGGTAACAGATACCCTGTTGAATTAGCTGATGTGTGCACAAGTTGGCCCGCTGATACCCCGTTGAATTGGTTGAGGGTTGCACAAGTTGGTCCAAACAATACTACTTTTTTTAAAAAAAGATATAATTTTCATATTGTTCTTATTCTTGTGCAGAATCTCAATACTGAACTTGAAAACTGCAAATGTGGATGTAAGAAATCCAGTCAATAACAGTGCATACAAAATGGGAGGAAGCATTAGCTGAAGATTGACCTAAAGGCTTTTTGTCACCATTATTGCCTCTGTAGAAGAATTCCAAATCTGTACATATGGAAACAAATTTCCTACTAGCTTTTTTAAAGCTAAAAGTGAATTCTCTTGGTCGTTTTTTTTTTCCTTTTTCAGTTGGACCACGTATATGATTGTTTGGATTATTCTAGTTTTTTTTCCCCTCTAATATTTAATTTGTAATACAGTTTTGAGTTCATTTTGCTTTCTAGATTCTTTTCTTGAAAATTATAAGGCTAATTCATGCTGATGGACTTTCACTTCTCTATTTCATTTACAATTTAAAGAGAAAAATTGATCCTACAAAGAGCTTTTGTGTTTTATTTACTGATTTATTTTTGTTATTGATCTCTTATGAAAATGGTCATATAACTAAAATTATATTTGTAATGGACCATAAACCCGATTCCCGTTCTTCCAACATGTATGGCATAAACTCTTTCTAGTACAGCTTATTTGGATGGTCGTTACCTATTGTATTGTATCGTATTATTACTTTAAATACGATGTTTGTTTTGGTTGTTACTTAAATTTTATTGTATCGTAATGTGCGACTTTATGTAACGACTGTCACACCTCCCTTTTTTATACGCCCCAAAGGGGGTACGGGAGTTTTTCCACTTAAAGT